>JAVGVS010000224.1:0-250892 GCA_032718565.1 Distichodus sexfasciatus | reverse complement strand
TTTCCGCAATGCTTGTAAACTACTGTTAATAGTTATTCGAAGGATTTTTCATTTACATTTTAAGTGTTACTCACTTAAAAGACCAATTGCACTTTCATTTGTATTATTCAGTTTAGTACGTGATTATTTGTCATTGTGAACACACCACAGCATGGTACACAGTGCACCGCAACAAAATGTGATCTCTGCATTTGACCCATCCGTGAAGGAGCAGTGGGCAGCTGTCATGGGTAGGACCCGGGGAGCAGCCCTTGGGGGCGATACCTTGCTCATGAGTACCTCAGTGGTACCTTTATCGGTCCGGGACTTGAACCTGCAACCTTCAGATAACGGGACCAACCCCCTTACCCTATACATATATATATATATATATATATATATAGCTTGAGTCATGGCACTGGAGATAAATGAAAGAGGAGCGGTGGAGGAGGAAAGAAAGGCAGTGAGCAGGGTCATTCCGGGATGAATATGAGCACTGTTCTATCGTGCAGAAACAATCTTTAGCTCCTCTTTGCTTATTCAGAGCCTATCGGCCCGGGGTGGATTGCAATAGCACCGAGAGCCGCTCTTATCTCGCCGGCTACACCATTTTCGAAGGGTTCTTTCTGAGAAGGGGGCAAAAAAAACGCATGACCAAAATGCCTTTTCATTTAGAGAAATGCTTAAGTCACGATAAGAGGCCAGGTGAAGCGCGGCGATGCTATAACTACCACACTTCACAGACGGGGGCTGCAATTTTACGCTAATCCAAAACAGACGCGGATGTTTATCTGGTAATGGATAAGATTAGGACGGTGGGATTTGGGCGGGTCGTCTGAACCCAAACCGGAATGAAATGGCAATTTCTAGCCGTAGCACAAAAGCAGAGGCTTTGAAGGAGACGACAGCAGTGTGTGTTGGTGTGTGAGGTGGGGTTGTGTGTGCCTGTTGGACGCGAGAGCAATGCAAGGAGATGAGACAACAACATGAAAGCAGTTTTTAGAGAGTTTGGGAGAAAAAGAAGAAATTTGTGCTGTTCTTTTGTCATGTGCAACTTTCACAAATGCATAACTAAGTCGAGCGTCTTAGGACACTCAAAACACGGAAGAGGAAAATGCCAGCCCACAATGTGGTTGAGAGCGCCAATACATCGAGAGACAGGAGACGGGAGAAAGCCTTGAAGTTTACAAGCCGGCATCCATCACTTTAATGTAGCAAATATGGTGGAGAGCACCAAATAATGGGACGGAGAATTTAGAGGGCTGAGGGAAAATGTTTGAAATGCAGCGTACACGTCGAAGGAGAGACTTTACAGCGTTCCCTTGAGCCCCCACCTCGTAAAGACGGCTTCAGAAAGCGGTGTCAGATTTGTGCCCCGCCGTAGCTCCCTAAAGTACTAACGTTGAGCGCAAATGTCTCTGGTGCTCTCCGATTTTGTTCTTTGTATGAGAGCTGTTGTGTGTGTTCAGCTAAAAGGGGTTTCAATGTGAGATTGTTCAGCCTCAAAGTACAGCATGAGTTTATCAGTAAAGTGGAAGGAGAGTGTAGGTACGTAGGAGACCCTAATAAAAATGACCAACAAGTGTAAGTTTTTACACCATTATTTTTTTCTTGCAACTGTCTTGTTTGGTTTAAAGCTAAGCCCTGCTCTTGAATGGCAGAGAAAATTTTCCAAAATACATGAATGCATATTAAAAAATATCCCCAATGCATGTAGTCGTTCTCTACACCAACTGCCTGTGCATCTGTGATAAAGGTATCCACAAAATATGCTAATACCCAAAATATTTAGTGAAATCTGAGGATTATGGTAATTCCACGTATTAAGCAATTATGCATAATAGATAAATGTGCATGAACCTTTTACATATTGATGATGTAAAATGCATGACGTATTTTGCTATTAAACACACCGCAGCCGCTTTCGCAACAGAGATTTGTGCATCCCACAGATCTCTCCTTTCTCTCGCTATTAGAAATCTTCTCGAGTGCGCTTGACCTTCCGTCGCCGCTACTTAACTTGGGGAATATTCAGGAGCGTCACCCCTCGAGACGAGTCGGAGAGCGTCTCTCGGTGCACGATAAGACACTTGCTTTTAAATAAGGAATAGGCTTCGGAAGCCGGCCTCGGTCCTCGGCGAGCGCCTCTAATGGTCTGCATTACGAGCCGGCTATTCATCCCGCTCCTGCCCAACTCCTCCGTTTAAGAAAGGCCGGCGTCGGGAGATTGAGATGATAGCGCCAGCGAATATAAATGGGCGCCGGGAGAAATCTCATTTAAGGAAGTAAAAAGGGAGGGGGGATGGGAGCTCGGCCTTGTAAACAAAAATTCTATTTCGTGTTGTTAAAAGGTAATTTGTCTCCATCGCGGCAGACAGGGCCTCTGTAAATAAAAGTATTTTGGGGGGGCGCGGGAGGAGGCAGAGCTCTCTTCCTTGCTGAACTTTTTACTGTTTCGCCTGGTTTTCGCGCTCCTCCCCAAGCGGATGAAGTGGCATCTGGAGTGGTACATGAGAAAGCAGAAACGTGTCAACCTATAAGGCGAGGCAAAGGGTCCAGGTTCTCCCCTGGTGATGGTGTAACATATGCTCAGTGTAAATCCACATTGCTCGAGGACGTGGAGGAGTTCATTCAGGAGAGAAAGAGCGTGAGAGAGAGTTCAAAAATTCATGCCAGATCCTTCCCGGCCTATTTTATAGTCACCGAGAAGGTTGCTGGAGGCTCTTAGGGAAGATGGATAGCCCCGAGCTAATTACAATTACGCACTTGCTCGCTCTCGTACTGGCTCGTACTCGCTGAAGACACAAGGCGCTGCTGATCGCTAAATGAAGCCGTCAGCACCAAGACAGACCTCCGAAACCGTTCTGTCAAACTTTATGAGCCAATGTGAGATGGATTGCCAATCCTTGCCCTACAGTCCTTTTCTGTTTACACTAATGACATTCTTGTCCTCAGAGGGTGAACCCGGGCGAGGCTTTAGGTTTGCTTGTGTTGCTACATGGAATTCTCTCTATTCCATTAGTCACTAAACGGTTTATACTGACGACAACAGGATTCAGGAACAACTTCTACCCCGATGTCACGGAAATCTTAAACACCTACTAACCTGCAGTATACCAACTTTTAAACCATCTACTAATTCTTTGTATTGATACCTTAATAGTTTACATTAAAAAGGCAATTTTCAAATTCTACCCACTGCATCAATTTTTATTGCTACTTCACGTATCATTAAAATGAGCGAATCTTTGTCACGGTGAACGCACCACAGCACACAGTGCACCACAACGAAATGTGACCTCTGCATTTAACCCATCTGTGAAGGAGCAGTGGGCAGCTAACAAGGGCAGTGCCCGGGGAGCAGTGCTTGGGGACGGTACCTTGCTCATGAGTACTTCAGTGGTAACTTTACCGGCCCTGGATTCAAACATGCGACCTTCTGATCACGGGGCGAACGCCCTATCGTTACGCCACCAACTGCCCCTGAAGCAGGATTCAACCACAAGCGACCATAGCAAACATCACGCCGTCCCAAGAGCATTGGAGTTGTTAGCACTTAGCGCAAGGTTACTTGGGAGCGATGGGTATTTCACGCATCCATCTGCAATGAAATTGTGGTCACTGGCAGGCCACTAGGCTGATTTAAAATAAGCATTGAAAGTTAATGTTGCATCCATAGGTGACTCCGTGGGGAAGCTGAGCTTGTGGACTGTCAGCCTAAATCAAGCTAGGTGTCTATATGTAAATGCAATTAGGAAGATTTACGTCCGTAATGCGCTGTTGATGCGGTTAGTGCCGGCGGACCGGAAGTGTCTGTCCTGTTGTGCTATTAGATTTACTGTGGCTATGTAATGAAGCCATATAAAACCGAGCAATGCCACACACACTGCTTTCGTGGCTAATGGTCAATTTGTAATCTAAGGTACATCCTTTGCTGAAGTTTGCTTTTCTTTTTACCTTTACAGTATTTATCAGACGCTTATGTCGAGTGGTGGTCTAGTGGTAGCCACCACAGATCTGTCTATAGATCAAGAGACTGAAAGTCAGCACCTTGGTGGTGGTAGTGCTGGACGTGGGAGGTTTGGGGGATCAGGTCTGGAACTGACTCACTGCCAACACTACAACCGCTGAGCCACTGAGCAACATACTAGATCCCAAGTTGCTCCAACAAGACCATATCCCTGTAATTACAGACTACAGGTCGCTCCAGGAGTTGTCCGCTAAATGATATGCATATGAATATATGACTTACCTTTCTTAATAGCAGGGTGTAATTTTCTTTAACAGTTCTAAGAGATTTTTGGGTGTTTTCTACAGCTTTGTTTTTAGGCTCATTCTAATGTGTGTGTGTGTGTGTAGAAGTTAGCCCTACATGCTTCATGTTGTTGTGTTCAGAACGTCCTACACTACTCAGATGTCATAGTTTGTCTTAGAAGACTTGAAATCAGCCCATTTCTGACGAAAACTTGAGGCTGTAGATATTCGCACTTTTTTTTTTTTTAAGATTTACGTAGTATAAGAGTGCTAACACTGTAGATATAACTACTAGAAATAGTAAGGACAGTGTCTGTTGTATTGTCTTGCAGAGTTAATATTATGCAGAAACGTTCTATGGCTTGGTATTGTAAAGATAAATATGATTAGAGGCAGATGGAAAAACGACTTTCTCCATTTGGTTTCCATCTGAACACAGAATAACATTTATAACTTAACATCAATCATTTATAACTTAACATCAATATAACTTTTCGTTACAGGTCATATTCATAGCTAATTTCTCCATTTGGATTTACTTCATGTTAATAACATTGCTGTAGAGTCTTCAGAGGTAGACAGTAACTAAGTAAATTTACTTGAGTACTGTACTTAAGTAGGGTTTTTGAGTGTCTGTACTTCACTTGAGTAGTATTTTATTTGGAAACGTATGATTTCCACTTCACTACATTTTAAGGCCAAATACTGTACTTTTTACTTCACTACATTTCTATCAAGGTTCTCGTTACTCGTTACTTTCAAATCTGTGTATGAAGTGGATGTTATTCCCCCTTTTCTAAAACGTGATTGGCTGTTTGGCAGGTGAAAGTCTATCAGTAATCAGTAGTGTTACATCACGCCTCTAGACTATACTGGAACTATAAACCAAGTTCAGACAGTTCTGCCGTTTTCTGTCTTGATTAGAACATTGTTGCTGTTGGAAAGTCATGACGCTAGAGGTGTAGAGCTGGGTTTTAAGCAGGTTGGGATGTTGATGTTATGTTGGGAGCTGCATTTACAGCTGCTGCACTGTCCTCCTGGTTAGCATGCACGTATATATGTGCACACACTGCCAGAGCTGGGTCAGAACACTACCATGCTGTTTTGTGAGGTATGTAGTCTTACAATTAATAAATACAATAAACTAATGACTGGTTTTCTTCATCAGTTTAGGTTGTGTTTCATTCTGTAACATTCTACCAGTTCCTTATTCTGCAGCTTCTACAAGCTAGTCAGAGGCATTAGGTATTGTAAGTGTTGTGGCAATAATGTAACAGTGCAGTGAAAGATGTACTTTTAATACTTAAGTATTTTTTAAAACAAGTACTTCAGTACTTTAACTTGAGTAAAATTTGACTGTACGACTTTCACTTGTATTGGAGTAACATTTGACTAGTGGTATCTGTGCTTTCACTTAAGTAATGAAGTTAGCTACTTTGCCCACCTCTTTTGATACCTGATCTTACATTTATTGACATCAGATCTATATTTATTTTTTTCCCATTGGTTAATCTCTAACATTATAAAATGGGAAAGAATATTTTCTGACTAATTGAAAATGAAGAAATACAGAAGTTTCGGGTTTATTTTAAGCCATTTTGAACTTATTTTGGCCTATAAAATGAGCTGCTTTGGCCTTACAGCCAGTTAATAATAAGTTAGTTAATGTATCCTGTGCTGCAGAAGGGACGAAAACGCACAAATATTTCAAAATACACTTATCACCTTCAAACAAAGCTTTTGCTGTGTTTCTTCACATTGTATTGAAATAGCCCTTTTAAGTGACTATACTCTGATCAATTTTGATACTGTAGTGCAGGGGGTTTCAACTGGTTCTGTCACAGGGTCCACCATTCAGACTAAAGGCTGAAATGTGACTCTGCACGGCAAAACCAGTCGCTTGTCGCAAATTTTCAAAATTGAGTTATTATTTGAGTTATCCATTCCATGAAAGGGCATAAATCAAGCTTGAAAGCGATACCTATATTGAATGAATCGGACGACATATGACTGAGATATCAACATTCAAAGGAGTCGGGTTTCTCCTGTCACGCCAAGTGAGAAACGGAGAAATCTGCCGTCGAAGTTGACTATCGCCGTAGCACTCACAGACGCTTGGTGCGGTCGCGGCTACGTTTGTATTTACGGTAGCCTACGCTGCATTCACAGCCACACGGATAGCCTACCTGCGTTAGGTTAACTGAACTCGGGAGACGGAGATGGATTCTGGAGAAATATCTTCACGTTAGTCAACGAGCGGATTTACCGTAAATATTGAAGTAGAGCGGTCAAAACAGAAACTTTTAACATTCTGCTGGAATTGAATTCCTCACCTCAAGAAAGTCACGTTTTTAGGATGGAAAGGGTAAGTTTTTCAGCGAAATTTATTCACAACAGTACAGTATAGACCTTCCACTGTTTCAAAACACTAAAAACACAAAATCCAAAATTTTACCCCACGCAACATAAACGCTTGTTTTTCTCGGAAACCTCCGTTGCGACAAGCGACTGGTTTTGCCGTGCAGAGTCACAAATATACTTGCTGTTAACTACGTACGTACAGCCGTAATCAGTATCTTGTGTTGTTTGCGTCGGTTTTTGTGCACATACTCAAAAATTAACAGAACATATACGGAGATGCAATGCCTGCGTGATTTATAGAGGGCAGTGTTGCGAGACATGTTTGTTTGGAATAACAGATGACGATTTTAAGATACAGGTATTCATTCATTTATTAGGTTTGCGGCCTCGACTCTAACCCCTGGTGGTAAGGAGTACACACTACAGATTACAACGCACAGTACGGATGCAAGTATATCAGCACAAACGTTAACAACGCAAATGTGTACGGATACGCATACGTCGATCACATCAAGTATATTTCAGCCTTAAGCAGTAGTCTGGTAGTCAAATGTTCAAGATGGGATAACTTTTTACCAATAGCACATTGCTAGGCTTTACCTGTGAACTGTTGAAGGTCTATCGTTGAAAACAAATGTTTCTTGCTTTCTCCGGCTACCTGAAGGTCTACGTGACTTAACCCAGACCTCGATGCACCAAGCGAGATAAGGGAAAGCAGGGGGCTTGTGCGACAAGGCGTAGCGATGGAATAAAATGCCAATTCCATGGTACGCAAGCTGACTTCAAGAGTAATCAAGCAGGCGTTTCTTCACGGCCAACGCATCCTCTAATCTCCTGACAGCGACACGCAAAAAAAACAAAGGCGGCCCCCGACTCCACAACACGGAATGGGGCTTGCACACCTGAGAGAGGTGCCAATCACGGTAACGCGCTGCGTTCGATTAGATTGCGCTAGACGTCAATCACGGACGGCTGGCGGAAGCCCGTCGGTATTCTCTGCAGGATTAAGCCGGTGTTAAATTGGCTGTTTGGCTTAAAACGAATAGAGAAGATGACGGAAAGCACGGGCACATAGAGAGAGAGAGAATGAACAAGGCCTAGAATAGGTGTGGAGCTCCTGGGTGTTGAAGTTGGAGAATTACATCTCTGCCTCAATGAAATGGCAAGCCAACTTTGGGGAATCGCTCATTGCGGGATAATTAAATGCATTGTGAAACTTTAAAATCAGCTAAATAAATTGCTTTTCTCAATTATTCCACCCTTTTTGCATACCCTCCTCATCCCTCACTTATTCCAGTGACATAACATCTTTGGGATTCCTGATTCCCCCTCGGGAGGGGCAGATGGAAGGGGGAGAAAAAGACGTTTGAGCCAGCTGCAGTGGATGATTATTTCGTTGGAAGCAGGGAAAGTAATATGCATACAAAACAGGCTGAGGATAGACACGGGTTATCGGGGGGAAAAAAACAAGGATGTTCCAAAGTCTGATTTAAAAGAAAAAAAGGAAACAGGAGTTAAGAATTTTTAGGGCCGGTTGAAGAGTGAGTTAACTTATCGACCGCTAGTGGGGCGTGTTCAATTTGGGGCACCTGGCTCAGAGTCAGACTCAGAGTCAGCTGCGGTGTTAGAATTGCAAATGACGACTGAGGCAGTAGAGGAACCGGACTGCTAACCTCTGGCCCTGCTAGGAATGAAATTACCTGCCGTTTTTATATTTAAAACAATGAACTGTCTTAAAAAAAAACTGGCTGGCTAATCCGAGCATTCTTTTCTTCAAGATCTTTCGACCATTTGCCTATAGAGGAATGAAACAGGTTTCCCTCAGCACCGATAAATATGGAATACGCACAGCTCTGCCATCAACCATTCACTGTGCGAGCCTCACGTCTTCAACAAAATAAAATAAAATAAATTGTGGTGACATTTTATTATGCGAATGAAATATTAAGACTTGAATAGTTAGGCGAGCAAAAGTCTCAGGATAAATATGCAATGTATAAAATCTTTACAGCATTTAACTGACGCTCCTATCCATAACGACTTCCATTTCCTAATTACAGAGACAGTCTCACTGGAGCAACTTGGGGTTAAGGGTCTTGTGCAGGGATCCCATGATGGTAGTGGTGGAGGTAGGATTCGAACCCACGACCTCTTGGTCCGGACCTACCCACTAGACCGGCTTCACCCCATTATATTCTATATTATAAAATGTATAATTATATAATAGCTGTCGGTAGCGCAACAAGTTTGGGAATTCGCCGTGATGGAAAGCCCCCAAGTTTCGATTCCCGGATCGGTAAAGGTAACAAAGACGTACTCATGAGTAATGCACCGGCCCCACGCACTGCCCATGTCAGCTGCCCACTGCTCCTTCAAGGATGGGTCAAATGCAGAGGCCACGTTTCATTGTGGTGCACCATGTGCTGTGTTCACAATGACATATAATGACTCACTTCAAATATACGGTTACGGTCAGGGTTAAGGCTGGTGGGTTAAGATATTTCTAGTTACTTCATACCGTATGAAACTTTAAGAGGAACTAAGGCAACTCTAAGAAAGTTTTAAAAATTGGTTTTAGACGAATCATCACACTCAAAATTGTTAATGCAGCCAAAAATAAATGGGAACCCTCTATAGATTTGGACTTATAAAGTTAGCTAGTTAAATGCTTAGATGAGTGCAAAAGAAACGGCCAAATGAACCAACAAGATGGAATACATTTCAATTCTTAGCAATTCAGTATTTTCGGCCCGTCATATTTTTGGCTTATATTGATTGGTTACTGAATAAATGGATCAGTTGCATGTCTCTACTTTTTGACATCATTCCAATTTTGAAATAATTCTAATTGTCCATATAATTGGCGTCAGGCATTGGCACTGCCGCTCAAATTTGATATAACAAAATCTGGTTTGTACTGGTCCTTCAAGGGCCCCCAACATCAAAACTAGATTCGTGACCCTCCACGGCAAAACCAGTCGCTTGTCGCAACGGAGGTTTCCGAGAAAAACGACCGTTTATGTTGCGTGGGGTGAAATTTTGAATTTTTTGTTTTTAGTGTTTTGAAACAGTGGAAGGTCTATACTGTACTGTTGTGAATCACTTTCGCTGAAAAACTTACCCTTTCCATCCTAAAAACGTGACTTTCTTGAGGTGAGGAATCCAATTCCAGCAAAATGGTAAAAGTTTCTGTTTTGACCGCTCTACTCCAATATTTACGGTAAATCCACTCGTTGACTAGCGTGAAGATATTTCTCCGGAATCCATCTCCATCTAGGCTATCCGTGTGGCTGTGAATGCAGCGTAGGCTACCGTAAATACAAACATAGCCGCGACCGCACCAAGCGTCTGTGAGTGCTACGGCGATAGTCAACTTCAAAAGCAGATTTCTCTGTTTCTCACTTGGCGTGACAGGAGAAACCCGACTCCTTTGAATGTTGATATCTCAGTCATATGTCGTCCGATTCATTCGATATAGGTATCGTTTTGAAGCTTGATTTATGCCCTTTCATGAAAACATAATTTTGAAAATTTGCGACAAGCGACTGGTTTTGCCGTGGAGGGTCACATTTGACATAGCCAGTTATATGAGTCTAAGTACAGTTTTCACATTACACTAGTCAATATAGATTCTTCCTAGAATTAGTCATTGGCCCACATCAGCAACACAATGATGTTTTGGCCTGAAGCGAGGCTAAAGATCAAGTCTGCAATCTGTTTCTTTTACATAAATATAAGGGTGTAGTTCTGAATTACAAAATCTAATTAGAATTTTTCGCACTTTTAGAGAACCTCGGCCCACATGGGTGGATGTCTAAATCGTAGCTTGAAGTGTCCAGATAAACAGTCTGATCGATTATGGGACATTTCTTAAATCACAGGGACTCGGGGGGTGAGGCGAGGCAAGTGACCTTAATGTTCTTCCACTACTTTTTTCGGGCGGTTAGAAATAAGTGAGACAGAACTCCTGCCTTCACACTTGATTTTTCTCCCACCCCGCTTGCAAACGGAGATCAACTGACTACTGTCATTGTCTTTGAAAAGGAACCCTCTCTTTTTCTCCCATTCCTCTCCCTCCCGTCTTTCCTGCCTCTCTCCCTCCTTCATAATTATTTTAAAAAGGGAATTTACCATCAAAGGCCTCCGGAGCAGCCATGTACCCAGCTCCAAACAGATGGAGTCAAATGAACTGCCGAAGGGAAAAGGAGGAGGATGGGCGGCAAATAACCGACATCGACTCCCTCTCAGTTTCGTGCAGGCCGGCGTTTTCTAATAGTCATGAATTTGTCAGGTTATTTAACGTAATTTGCCAGCGCTGTCTTCCCCGGGGATGCGGGCGGTGATATCCGTCTCCCCTGCGAATGTGAATGTCGAATTGGTGCAAGATTATGCCTGTGTAAGTGTGTGTGTGTATGTTTGTCACAATACAACAGACTGTTCCGGTGCTGTTTTAGCTCTGTAGACTCAGGAAAACGCAGTAGACACCTTGATATTACTTGTTATTTCAAGTGTGAGCCGAATTTACAGGTCCAAAGATCTGAGAGGCTGAAAACACCTGCTAGCGCCTGGAACATGGGGATTGAGTGCAGGATGAGCCTAAAAGGAGTGTAGAGTCAAGCCTCTGCTTTTTGGCACAACTGCTCATCTTTTGACTACAAGCATATTTGTGACCCTCCACGGCAAAACCAGTCGCTTGTCGCAAATTTTCAAAATTGACTTATTATGTTTTCATGAAAGGGCATAAATCAAGCTTCAAAACGATACCTATATCGAATGAATGGGACGACATATGACTGAGATATCAACATTCAAAGGAGTCGGGTTTCTCCTGTCACGCCAAGTGAGAAACGGAGAATCTGCCTTTGAAGTTGACTATCGCCGTAGCACTCACAGACGCTCGGTGCGGTCGCGGCTATGTTTGTATTTACGGTAGCCTACGCTGCATTCACAGCCACACGGATAGCCCACCTGCGTTAGGTTAACTGAACTCGGGAGACGAAGATGGATTCCGGAGAAATATCTTCACGTTAGTCAACCAGTGGATTTACCGTAAATATTGAAGTAGAGCGGTCAAAACAGAAACTTTTAACATTCTGCTGGAATCGAATTGCTCACCTCAAGAAAGTCACGTTTTTAGGATGGAGAGGGTAAGTTTTTCAGCGAAATTTATTCACAACAGTACAGTATAGACCTTCCACTGTTTCAAAACACTAAAAACACAAAATCCAAAATTTTACCCCACGCAACATAAACGGTCGTTTTTCTCGGAAACCTCCATTGTGACAAGCGACTGGTTTTGCCGTGGAGGGTCACATATAACTGTAAAAGAACAACTGCCACAAGTGGTGGTCTAGTGGTCAGACTGTTTGTATAAGGCTGGATCCACTGGGCCTCTTGAGCAAGACCTTTAACCCCAAACTGCTCCACTGCAACAATTCATGTTCAGAGACATCAGTCATCTTAATTATTCTTGCAAATTGCAAATGTGATTGTTTCCACGTATCAGCTTCATCAGACACAACAGACTGGCGGTAGCTGTTCAAGGTTGGCTCTGGATGTAGAAACCAGGATGCTAACTAACAAACTGACTATGATCTATTCTGAGACAAAGAAAAAAATTCAACCGCCAGTTAGAAACCGGATAACACCGAAATGACGAAAGCATGAACTTGACTGAAAACTAAAGTAGCATTTAGAAGAGTTTTAAGCAGCCTGCAATCAGTAGGTCATCTGAGGAAAAGCACTGACAGGAAAATCGTTAGAGCTGTGGGGGAAAAAGATCCATCCAAATAACAGGTAAAGAAAGAAATGGCAAACAACTCTCAGTGCGAATGGATCGAAGATTTCAGGAGAGAGGAAAGCAGAAGCTACAATCGCCGATGCAAAGCACTCATCAGCAGAAAGGGCAGGAGAGAGAATTTGCAAAGGAGAACAAAGGTATTTACTGGTGAGAGTGATTGCAAAGGAAAGTGTGACAAAACTTTCTTTACTTGGAACAATTCAAGAGTTTGGAGCTAACAGTTCTGGGTAGATCCACTCCTGTCAGAAGAAGAGTTCCCTGAAGTGTCAGTAAGTTCTTTGCAGCACTACATGTTCAGTTTAGATTGTGACCTCACTTATGTACTAATGTGAACTTCCAAAAACAGTAAAAAATAATCTGCTGATTGACAAGTGGAACATAGTAAAAATGAATATGCAAAATATTAAGAATTACAAATATGTGACCCTCCACGGCAAAACCAGTCGCTTGTCGCAAATTTTCAAAATTGAGTTCTTATGTTTTAATGAAAGGGCATTAATCAAGCTTCAAAACGACACCTATATGGAATGAATCGGAGACATATGACTGAGATATCAACATTCAAAGGAGTCAGGTTTCTCCTGTCACGCCAAGTGAGAAACGGAGAAATCTGCCTTTGAAGTTGACTATCGCCGTAGCACTCACAGACGCTTGGTGCGGTCGCGGCTACGTTTGCATTTACGGTAGCCTGCGCTGCATTCACAGCCACACGGATAGCCTACCTGCGTTAAGTTAACTGAACTCGGGAGATGAAGATGGATTCCGGAGAAATATCTTCACGCTAGTCAACGAGTGGCTTTACCGTAAACATTGAAGTAGAGCGGTCAAAATAGAAACTTTTAACATTCTGCTGGAATTGAATTCCTCACCTCAAGAAAGTCATGTTTTTAGGATAGAAAAGGTAAGTTTTTCAGCAAAATTTAACATAAATGGTCATTTTTCTCGGAAACCTCCGTTGCGACAAGCGACTGGTTCTGCCGTGGAGGGTCACATATCATCACACGCTCTTATCAAGAGCACCTTAAATTCCATAATTACAGGGACAGTTTCTTTTCAGTAAACTTCCGTAAACTAATTGCCTTGCTCAGGGATTCAAACCAACAAACTTTTAGTTACCAATCCATGGTTTCAACATTTTAGGTTGATTTTGTAACAACACTGAAGGCAAACCAGCTTGACATTGCATTCCAACATCTTAGCGGTGCTCTCAAAATTGGTTCCAACACTTTTTAACTCCGAAGGTTTAGCGTCCGCAGTTACAGAACTTTAAATGATCCATCCTGAATAACAAGCCCAAGAACGCTTGAGTGATCTAAATGGAGGTATTTCTCTATGAGTTTATATCCTCAAAACATCTGAGACAGACAATCAAAGCTCTTCAGATTCCTAAGCAGTTATGAATGTGAACAGGTTAGAGTTCTCTAAGGACTGAAGAGGGTTTTAGATTACCCGGAACATTATCATTTCTGGGTCATAACAAAATCAAGTGGCAATGAAAGATTAAAAGGCCTAGTTTTTTTAATGAAATGTCCCAGCCAAAAGAGCCCATAAGCTGGTTTGACGTTCTGTGTGATATCCAGTGACAATCTGGCGGCCTTGGACTGCATTTTTTTCTCTTTCTCGAAGAACTCATCATTAGGCAGAATCCCTCAGTATTCATTGAGTGCTTTTCCAAGAACCGGTACTGTTTTGATGCACAAACTCATCTGGCGTGGAAGCAGGTTCCAATCTAGTACTGGCTTGAGTTTCTGTCAATTTGGTTCCATAAAAATAGTGCATTTACAGCAAGATTGTAATCTTACAAAAAATAATTATACATATGTCATATGTCATACCATTCTAAAATTAATCAAAGCCAAAACTTTGTCACTGTGAAAGTGGACGGCAAGACGGCACTGTATAAGTATAAACGATTCTGCTTTCCACTTCAGTGATCGTCAGACTAGCACTAAGATTTATTAGGAAGTTTAAATACTTGAATAAAACTTTGTTTTAAGGCCCGATGGTTTAGATATGGATTTTTGTTTCTGCAAATTAGCCTACACACTTAAGAGAGATCTGTTTCTTCTTTTCCTTTCGAAGAATCCAACCTTGATTTCAACAACACTGCGGTACAGAGGAGTCAGACTTTACTTCGAGACATTTTTCTTTTTGAAACTATAATGAACAGAAACGACTCCGTCTAGGCACTCCAGGCTCAACTGTTTGGATGAGATTACGAGAGGAATATGAATTATCAGAAGAGGGCTTGGAGAGGAGGAACTGCCGAAGTTCCTATGTAATGAAACTGTGTGAATCAAAACGTCTATATTCATCCTTTTGTAACTCCCGATACCATGTGTTGAATTCAGTTATGCCGTTCCATTTTTGCATTGGACTGTAATGACAGGCAAACCTGTTTTCTTTCATAAAGGAGGTTGCTGATTCTGAATACACTCATTTTGTCACCATGCATCATCAATTTCAAAGGTGTCAAAGAAAACAAAAGTTAAGTGAAATGTCCTTAAAAGTTACTTATGGCTTATACAAGATAAACTAGAGAACACATTCAAATTCTCCAATAAACTGCACTCCAATATAACTCTTCGTTACAGGTCATATTCACAGCTAATTTCTCCATCCGGATTTACTTCATGTTAATAACATTGCTGTAGAGTCTTCAGAGGTGGACAGTAACTAAGTAAATTTACTTGAGTACTGTACTTAAGTAGAGTTTTTGAGTGTCTGTACTTCACTTGAGTAGTATTTTATTTGGAAACTTATGACTTTTACTTCACCACATTTCTATGAAGGTTCTTGTTACTTTCAAATCTGTGTATGAAGTGGATGTTATTCCCCCTTTTTCTAAAACGTAATTGGTTGTTTAGCAGGTGACAGTCTATCAGTAATCAGTAGGGTCATGGTTCGAATTACGGGGGGTACTGTACCCCGCGATCAAGACCCAGACCCAGAAAGAGACAAAAATAGCAGCTGGGTAACTGTATAACCAAGTTCAGACAGTTCTGCTGTTTTCTGTCTTGATTAAAACATTGTTGCTGTTGGAAAGTCATGGGTTTTAAGCAGGTTGGAATGTTGATGTTATGTTGGGAGCTGCATTTACAGCTGCTGCACTGTCCTCCTGATTAACATACACATCTATGTAGGCGCACACTGCCAGAGCTGTGTCAGAACACTACCATACTGTTTTGTGGGGGTGTGTAGTCTTTATTTTGTCAATTAATTACAAAATAAACTAATGACTGCTTTTCTTTGTCAGTTCAGGTTGTGTTTCATTCTGTAACATTCTACCAGTTCCTTATTCTACAGCTTCTACAAGCTAGTCACAGGCATTAGGTATCATAAGTGTTGTGGCAATAATGCAACAATGCGGCAAAAGAAGATGTACTTCGAATACTTAAATATTTTTTAAAACAAGTACTTCAGTACTTAAGTAAAATTTGACTGTATGACTTTCACTTGTATTGGAGTAACATTTGACTAGCAGTATCTGTACTTTCACTAAAGTAATGAAGTTAGCTACTTTGCCCACCTCTGAGGCTACATTCACACTGCCATGCTGAAGTGACTCAAATCGGATTTTTTGCCTTAACGTGACACAGATCTGATCTTTTCAGGGCTGTGTGGACACGCAAATCTGATCTTTTCAAATCGGATTTGTGTCACTTTCATATGTGGTACTAAATCTCATACCTATCCGATTTGCGGCCATGCAACCTGAAAGTGAACGCTCAGATCGGAATTCATGTGGCTTTTTGCTTATACGCATACGCTGACATCATCAGCCTGCACCGGCAGCGCGGGAAGGTAAAAATGGATATCAGAAAAAGATAGCCGCCTGACTTTTTTTCTCCTTTTCGACCTGCTCAAGTACAGCTGATTCACTGTTTGTCATCCTCCAGAGCAAAATGTGATACATACGTGAGCTACTAATGCCTCCATTTTTAATGCCATGAGTCGTCCCACAGATATGACGTTTTTTGTTGTTGGTGACGCAGTTGACCCGTGTAAGAACGTATCAATGTGCGCATGCGTGACGTTTCGGAGGACCGATGCGTTCACTATAATCGTCAAGATAGACAAATCCGATCTGAGCAAAAAATCTGAATTGAAGGATGTGGCTGGCAGTGTGAACGTAGCCTGAGAGTCTTATGACAGTACACATGGCATTGCTGTTAGCGATGTTGAACATGGAGACATAACTGGTTATACTCCATGTACATACCATCATGTCACCATTTACAGCTATCTGGAGGCCCTCAGTCAGATTTCAGTTATTCTACTATATCTATGTGTAGATATAAATATAAACTATCAGGTGTTCCAATAAACTAATACACAAGATTTACACCAGCCTTTCCAAAGTCACAACCCTGCTGGTTTATTTGAATAAACATTCATTTGAATAGGATTTCAGTCATTTAAATGGAACTATGCACAAGAAGCTCAAGACATCAAAACAGTGTTAACAGTCTGGCTTAAACTGATAGTGTTATGTTTAAGGTCACTGTAATGGTAAACTAGACAAGCCGTACCCAAACTCAGGCAGGTATAAAAAAAAAAGGTAAGAAAGTTAAAAAGGAGAAATGATAAAGGCTGTTTATAGATGTTTCTGCTGATTGTAGATGACCTAGCTGATAAAATATGAGCCATTCAATTAATGTTAAGCTCATGTCAGGAACGGGGTAACCACATGACAAATATTAAGTGGCCAAGATAGGGATTGACAGCTTTAATTGTGGCAGCACCTTGTGGTCAAAGTCAGGATTGACAGCTTTAATTGTGGCACCACCTTGTGGCCAAAGTCGGGATTGACAGCTTTAATTGTGGTACCACCTTGTGGCCGAAATAATGATTGAGAGCCTTAATTGTGGCACCACCTTGTGGTCAAAGTCGGGATTGACAGCTTTAATTGTGGCACCACCTTGTGGTCAAAGTCGGGATTGACAGCTTTAATTGTGGCACCACCTTGCAGCCAAATTAATGATTGACAGTCTTAATTGTGGCACCACCTTGTGGCCAAAATAGGGATTTTCAGTTTTAATTGTGGTACCACCTTGTGGACAAAATAATGATTGACATACTTAATTTAGGCACCACCTTGTCGCCAAAATAGGGATTGACGGCTGTAATTGTGGCACCACCTTGTGGCCAAACTAGGAACCTGATAAAAGTTCCCCAAAGAGGGTGAAATTAACTGATAACTATGATATGAGTTGTGTCTTTATGACAAAAACTGTGGAAGGAATAAAAAAGACAGTAAGTGGGAAGAAGAATAGAAAGTAGTAGTATTAGTAGTAGTCATAAAGAAAAGAACAAGGTGGTTGCTGGTAGTAATAATTATGAGCAAGTTGAATTCGGTTAGTGTCAAATAAAGGTGGGTTAATATATGTGTAGTTACATTTTATGGTTGTTTAGCATTAAGTCATGAGTATTTAAATTGACGTACTTTTTACTGACAAACCTGCTAACTAGTTAAAGGCATATTCTGAAAGTCTGCTCAAAGAAATATTAAGGGTATAAAAATCTGATGAAAAAATGAAAATATGGATGGCACTGGTATATATACAATAAGGCTTTAATTTAACAGTCAAACTTGGCTTTTCAGTGTTTAACAATGGTAAGAACACTGAAAATCATTCAGTGGGCTCATAACCCATGTGCAAAAGATTTCACAGTCTCTTGAGAGATTAACTGTCATAAAATGGTTAACTGTTAAAGATAAAAGGTTTATAGGCTTACAGATAAAAACACCAGCATGCCTTATCCTCCATACAGCAGTATTCTTTAGATGTAATCTGCCAAATTCCAAAGCTCTTGTGAATAAGAGGCAACTTTTCCTTTTGTATCAAACAGCAAAAAAAGTTGCTGCACAAACTATTTGATTTTATTCGTATTACATGACTCGTTGCAATGTGGATAATATCAATAATGCAATGATATGTTGCGTCAGTACTTTGTAGAAGTCATCAGCCGCCCGTTATTTCTTCATATTTCACTTTGAAAGAGCTGGACTTTTTCAGGAATAGTATTTAGTCCAGTGTGTTTCCTTGAAAAAATATGAGGCAATGCTCAAGACGTCTACACAGTATAAGATAAAAAGTGCAAAAATCTAAATGTACCAGAATATCAGCAACTCTCCTAATTTTGTAATGCAACAGCACTACCACCTACAACACCATTAACACATCAAAACCCCGACACAAGCAACTTTCAGGCACTTGGGGCTAATAGCAGATACAGAGATTCATCTCAGGAGGCTGATGCATTGAGGGCAGAAGGGGAGAAAGAGAGAAGCCTTTGAGGGGTCATCACTATGATCAGTAGTTGGTGGCTATGTTCCGAGTCCTAGAGTCATAGGGGTCAGAGTAGTCAGTCTTTGAAGTGTAGAAATGATATCAAAAAACTCCTTTGGCGAAAGAGAAAAAGAAAGGGAAAGAGAGAATGAGAGAAAGCCCTATTGATTTCGGATGGCCCTGTGTGATGGAGCGTGGAGCAGAAAGCTAGAGAGGAGGCATTATTAACATCGGCCCAAAGTTCACATGGATCAATCTGGAGACTAAATAAAAAACAGCAGTAATCTCTTTCACGGCTTCACACCCAAAGCTGGCCTTCGGGAGTCAGGGGCGGTCAAGGATGCCCACCAAGGTCCGTCACACACAAAAAAAAGCTGAAAATCAGGAGCTGGGGGGAGATTGCAAGGATTTAATGTGGAATGTATGCAGTGGTGGGGCAGATCTAGAGTCTTCTTATGCACCTCTGTGTTTGGATAGGTTCAGGCAGCCATGCAATTCTCCTCTGAAAATCTCAATCTCAGTAATCGCTCATTTCTGACAATATAAGATTACAGTTGAATTTCATTT
This sequence comes from Distichodus sexfasciatus, assembly GCA_032718565.1. Lineage (NCBI taxonomy): Eukaryota > Metazoa > Chordata > Actinopteri > Characiformes > Distichodontidae > Distichodus > Distichodus sexfasciatus. The sequence goes on along the minus strand of JAVGVS010000224.1, from coordinate 231,638 downwards.
TTACACTTTAACAAAGTGAATTTTATGTTCACTATTATGTGCAGAATGTTTGTATGATTGACGTTGAGGGTGTGGGGTGTTGTGTAGAATGTCTGTATGTTTCGAGGTGACTTTTGTTGGGTGTTGTCAGAAATGTTTATATGATTAAAGTTGAGTTTGTTTGGCATCGTGGTACCTAATGGTAGTAGGCTTGTAGGAGGAGGGTTTGTGGTTTGTTGAAAGAAGAAGAAAAAAAAAACAACAAGTACTTACATGACATCCTGACTGACTATATTTTCACTATATTTTTAATTCAGTAGATACTCTTATCCAAAGTGACTCCCATTTTCTAATTTCAGAGAGAGTCTCCATAGACCACTTTGGGGTTAGGGGTCTTGCTCAGGAACTAGGGGTGGGCGATATATCGAATATACTCGATGTATCTCGGCTTGTTCCACGTGCGATGTAGTAAATGACTACATCGTGACCATCGAGTATAAATCCTAACGTTATTGTTAAACAGACAGCACGTACTTCGCTTTCGAGTTTGCTTTTCTGGCCCGTCAAAGCAGACAGCTCGCTCCCCCCGCCTATCTCCTAGCGCATGCACGTTTTGTACCACTTTCGTGTTTCGCTTCTCTGCTCGCTCCCCCGCCTATGGCGTCACATCAATGCCAAAACTAGAGCACGCAAAATGGCTTGCTGCAAAAATTCCGCGAGCGTAAATTTCAAAGTTGCGAGCGCAAATGTGAAACTCGAGAGTACAAAATTAAGAACCGAGTACGCGGTTGTGATAATATTACGCGCAAACTGTATTTTTCCTCTCTCGAATGTCTTTTTTCCTCTCGATGTGTTCAATGTCCTCGCTCGCAAAGTAGATTACCGACGAACAGGTTTTTTGCTCGAGTGAGATTTCTACGCACGGTTTGAAAGGGGCGGGTTTGGCAGTTTGGAGACGGGGTATTGGCTGTTTCTGCCTGCGAATCCTATTGGCCGATGGCTCCTGGTTTTGTGATTGACTGCACACTACAGACAGTTTCTACAGTAAACACAAAGATGAAGGAGTTACAGTTATAGTTTATCGACCTCATAGTTATAATTAGATAGTTAGGTCTTACACGTTTAATAAGCATGCAATCAATGGCTCCCCTTGCCCACTTGTCTGTCCCCAGTATAAAGTATAAAGTTGGTTATATTGTACTTTGGTTTAAAATAAAAGCATTTACTATGTTAAACTTTGGCTAAATTCATTATATTGGTGTCATTTTATGCAATATAGGGCCGAATTTATCATTTATACAGTGATTTAGAGGAAATTTCAAGGTATTGAGATATATATTGTGTATCGTAGCTATCGTAGCTTAAAAGTATCGCGATATTATTTTTATGCCGTATCGCCCAGCCCTATCAGGAACCCACTGGCGGTTGTGCCGGGGGTCAAATTAGAATCCACAACCTCTTGGTCCAGAGACGAGGATTCTAACCACTAGAGCAACACCATCTCCAGGGCACAGGGTACAAACAGTAGTAACTGTAACATATCACTTGTAGTAATAGTAACTTTCCTGACTTTTATTTTGGAAAAGAAATTCAAATTTTAATTAAAAAATCCAAACGTTTAATGAGTACAAACAGCATCATTAAGATAAAGTAATTCTTAAATAAGTGATTGGTGTGTATTGGTGTTAATAAATGGAAATGTAACACACTAAGGGCTGCGATATACTTAACGGTCGTGACGCGTGTGCTTGCGGACGCTGCTGCTACACAAGCAGTGTACTGACTATACTTGCGCGCTGGCACTGTTCAGTATAAAAGCGTCAAGTCCACCGTAAAGTGACGGAAGAAGCAGAAAGCGGCAGTGCGAGAAAACATCGGCGAGTTTTGCTGTGAAATGTGGGGGAAAAAAATGTCGATGATAAAAATGATTTGCATTCGGATTCTACGAAGGTGCAAAAAAGACGGCGAAACCGTCTAGCAAACAACGATGCTGACGTCACGTACCACAAGTTGAACGCACTGCCACCCCAATTTTTGCTGGTAATGCAACTCGTGTACGCGTTGTGTTAATTTCTGAGGGCGTGCTCTGTGGACGCGTCAAAAGAATGCTGTGAACGTGTAGCAGTGTGCGTAAGCGTTCTGGGCATTAAGTATATCTCGGACCTAAGACTGGACGTTGCAAAGTACCACCTGGTGGATGGGAAATAAATGCTTTAACTGCATTAATTATGAGATTCTCAATAGGGGCTTGGCCTGAGCATAAACATCTGTTCCTAAGTTTTAAAACCAAACCGAATACGGGGCCAATCCAAGTGCGCCAGCCGCCTGCAGCGCTAATTTAGAGAGGACTAGCTCTAGCGTTAAGCAGCTCTATCACAGCCCTGATTTTCTGCGCTGAGCCTGTAAGGCAGAGTGAAGGACTTTAAACAGTATTCATGAACGTTACGAATAAAGGGCTTCACGTGAGACGAGTTCGAAGAAAGTTCTTCTCTCTGTGTCACTGCTGAAAAACGGAATTATCTGCTTCAGTGACCGTCTGCTCTCGGACGTCATGTAAGTTGGTGTGGCTCGATGCAAGGAAGCAAACTGAAGGAAACAAACGCCCGGGTCCGTATCTCCGAGTCCAGTCACTAGGATTGTATGAGTTTTTAAGTGGCGTTTAAGGAAGCCCAAAGGCACCGCAGAGTCTGTAATATCATTTGCAGGACTTCGGGAGAAAGACAGACTCAGCCGTCTATCCAGAAAAGTTTGCAAGAGGTCGTCATTGAGAGGACAAAACGTTGGTCGGCGGACGATAACGGAACAGATTACGTAACGACTAAATCGCGGCACGTCCCTGTCGAGAAAAGGGGAGGGGAGTGAATGATGACTTGACGTTGGAACGCAAACGGATGCCAGATTTGTTCTCTGGTTTCTGCCCAGACTTTCTCAATCAAAGCGGTCATCTCGTCCTATTTGATTTTAATTGGTTATCTTTTTTTCGTCTCCCTCCCCAACAATGATTAAACGATCCTCGCGAAACACTGCCAACATCATTTAAGGTTGGTGCTGCTTTTCTGGCACATGATGGTCCCTGGCAGATGCCAAGCTTTATATAAAAAGCTTAGAGAATGAATTTCTCATCAGTGACTCAACAATAAATTGTGGGATCTTATTTCGTGATTAATTACCTTCTTCACCCCAGAACACTGGACTGGACAAAGAGAGAGCTGGACATTGTTGCATTTGGAGATAAATTAATTAACACACTATGGCATAGTCGTGGGCGTTGCATTGCCGTGGCTCCCGGTGCTATTTAAAACAATATTCACACATTCTGTTACTGCTTCAAGTCCAACACCCATGAGACGTTATAAATTAGTGACGACCGCTGTCTATTAGGGCACGATGACTGGCCGAGAAGTGCATAATTAAGGTTTAAAAACCCGGTAACCTGTTTATGATGATGTTGTGATGCATCGACAGCCCACCTCTGTGCCCCCACCCCACCCAGGCCGGAGCTATTACGCACATTAAAAAGAAAACAACAGGAACAGCAAGCGAGTTATTATCCACATTAATTCCACATTAGTACAGAACTCTCTCCTCCCCACCTCCTTCCAACTTGCCCACAGGAGACGGGGTAATGAAGAAGCCCCAGCGAGCGCTTACACTCTTATTTACAAAATACGTCGGCACCCTCCGAAGAGTTAATCAATCCACACGAGCTCCTGCCCGAGTAACGCTTTAGGAAAGCAGCGGTGCAAGCTCTGCCGTTTCTCCATATGGCAGCTTGGTGAAAGTGCCTAGTGCCTACAGCACGGGGCTAGGAACCCAAACACAACCAAACCACAGCACACAGTGCACCACAACGAAATGTGACTTCTGCATTTGACCCATCCGTGAAGCAGCAGTGGGGAGTCGACGTGGGCTCCTAACATGCAACGCAGTGCTTGGGGACGCTACCTTGCTCATGACTCATACCTCAGCTGCACCTTTACCAGTCCGGGACTTTCACTGTGGTGCACTGTGTGCAGTGGTGTGTTCACAATGACGAATAATCACTCACTTTTCACTTTATCCCGAGCGATTTTCTTCATTTCAGGGATCGTCGCCCCGGAGCAAACTGGGGGGCTCAGGGTCCCAACGATAGTAGTTCCATCTAGACCACCTTCACGCCTAAACAAATTGAAGAAATGCGTGAAGGAAAAATTCAGACTATCCAGTTCCCATGAGTAAATCACTATTTACACACCAAAGCATGGGTTCACTTGTGATTTCTTCGATAATATCACTTAAGGCTGGGCGATATGACCTCAGACCGTAGTCTTCTACGTATGGTGCGCTTTCGGTTCCTGCAACTACGCCAACCGGGATTTGTACATTCCGTAACAATAATTGAAGAGCCGGCGTCCTTCCAACTGCACTAAGACAGTCTAAAGGCTCCTCGCACCTGCGGGAAGAAGGAGCGATTCCAGGAATATACAACTCCAGCTGAGCTTGGCCTTTGATTGCCCACCAAACTGCTTCGGGAGTCATTAACCGATATAAATCCAGTGTTCCGGGGCTCAGCAAGCTCCAAATGTCGCCGGGGCAATCTCTCCAAATATTTATGCACCCGCTCCACGTCGGCAAACGGGCGCGGCGGCTTCTTAAGCGTGGATCGGTGACGCTGCCGCGATAAATTTGGTTCTCGCTCGGCTTCCGTAATCAACCGCTCACCATCAGCGACTAATTTCGCATGTTAATGCTCAAAACGCCGTCAGCAAATTCTCCTGGCTGGCTGGAAGAAGCACACACGCGTTTGAGAGAGCCAAGTCGAATGAAAAGCTACGACGGGGTTAAACTTAATGACAAGGAAGTGGGGCTTGAATTTCTAAACGACTGACAATAAACATGACTCCCAGGCTGTGCAGTTCCCACGAATTTCATGCAAGATCAGGTTGGTATTGGTGATTAAATTAGTGCCGACTTGTGGAGGATTGATCTCGAAGAAAACTGTGCTCGGCTGTGTCATGAAGAGAAATGAGGCACTATGATTACTTATGGCTTAAGTAGTGCTGGGCGATAAAACGTTCTCGATAGTTTATCGAGAAAAATGTGATGACGATAACTATGATAAACGTAAGCTATAAAATTCGATTAGACTTGTTTGCCCACTATGCGACAGTGCGTTGAGAGAGACAGTATCTTTGGCGGATCACATAGCTTGGCATAACGCCAGCACAACAGCCAATCGCGGCCAATGATGCAAATTTGCAAAGTGGTCGCGTGCCGAGATACACTAAACGTTCAGAGCGCTTATGCACACGCGTCATGGCTGCCACGCGTTCTCTTGACGCGTCCGCTGAGCATGTTGTCATAATTTTACGAGAGCTGCAGTACCAGGAATAATCAGGGCAGCTGTATGTTAAAGGTTTGCCACGTGACATCAGCATCGTTTTTACCATCAACACGGCTGAACGGTTTCGCCGTCTTTTTTGCACCTTTGTAACATCTGAGTGCAAATCATTTTTTACTTTCTTCCCTCATTTCACAGCAAAATGTTTTCTCGCACTGCCGCGTTCTACTTCTTGCTCTTTTTTCACTTACGACGGACTGCACGCTTTTATAGTGTACACTGCCATCTGTTGGAGTCCTCAAGATTAACAAAAAGTATGCGCGCATGTATAGTCAGTACACTGTATGGCGTAGCAGAAGCGTCCACAAGCGTACCTGCGCACCCGCACACCCACGTTAACTATATCGCGGCTCTAAGAAAAGATGTCGGGCAACCAGGACGCCGCGCTGAGTGAAGAGGAAGATGAAAATGCAGCGTCACTTTATACTTTATACTACGTCCGCCTGGGAAAAAAATAATAAAATACGAGTGTGAAAATACCTGATGAGGGCTTTTGTGAGGTGTTGACGGCTCTCTTTTGCCGTTCTTTGGCAGTGGCTATTTTTAAAACAAATCCTATGAGTGCTAAGCGCCTTTAGCGGCGGAACATTTTTTTGCCGCAGTGCTCAGAGCGCTTCAAGTAGAAATTTGAGTAGAAAGTAGAAATTTATGAGTGCTAAGTGCCTTTAGCGGGAAAGAAATTGTCGAATCCATAGACAAAACCTTAAAACCTTTTAAATAGTCCACACAATCTGCGATCTCTCTAGTTAATTGTCGTCGACTGACAATAAACAGGTGGCCCTGACAAAAAAAGAAAACTACCTAAAACAGTGCAAGACAAAGAAACAGCTCTGAAATGTCTCTGTTCTACCCTGGGTCTTAAGTGTGACACGGCACACACACATTTAAAGGGCACGATGTGACCCATTTCGCTGAACTCGCATCGCATTTTGTTATTACCTCCGTGCCATTTTGTAATGACTCCACATGGATTCAGGCGCAGATACAGTTTTATCACGAATGTTGGGGACAGGCAAAGACGTTGCTCAAGAACAAGCAATGGTCAGGAGCCGGAAATATTACAGAATATACAGGGAGCTCAATATCAGGCAAAATTGTAGACCGAAAAAAATGTTAGACAAGAACAACACTTTAAAAAAGGTAGAGAGTAGAGCTGCAGCTATCGATTCTTTTTGTAATCGAGTATTCTATACAGAGAAATCTGCCTTTGAAGTTGACTATCGATGTAGCACTCACAGACGCTTGGCGCGGTCACGGCTACGTTTGTATTTACGGTAACCTACGCTGCATTCACAGCCACACGGATAGCCTACATGCGTTAGGTTAACTGAACTCGGGAGACTCGCTAGTCAACGAGTGGATTTTGAAGTAGATATTGTAAATATTGAAGTAGAGCGGTCAAAACAGAAACTTTTAACATTCTGCTGGAATTGAATTCCTCACCTCAAGAAAGCCACGTTTTTAGGATGGAAAGGGTAAGTTTTGCAGCGAAATTTATTCACAACAGTACAGTATAGACCTTCCACTGTTTCAAAACACTAAAAACACACAATCCAAAATTTTACCCCACGCAACATAAATGATCGTTTTTCTCGGAAACCTCCGTTGCGACAAGCGACTGGTTTTGCCGTGGAGGGTCACAAATCTGTAAAACAGTCTCAGAGTTTAACAGGTTAAAAACCAGGTCTAAACTGAAGGTCGTTCCTAATTGAAAATCTGACTGTAATTACGCATGTTTTTTTTCCCTACTCCAGTTGTATTATAACTTTTTTTCATATGAAAACAACATATGAGAACTTCAGTTTGGCTTAAATGTATTAAATCTGGCTTAAACATATTGGGATAATTTCCCAGACTGAGATTAAGCCTATGTCTAGACTAGCTTTTGAGTTTCAGTATTTAATCTCCATTTGTACTGCAGCTCAGTTCAACACTAGCCTTAATCTATGTTTAACATGGACAACAAAACAGTCAAAAAGTATTAATTACTATCTATTTTATCATTAAAAATCGTTGGTTATATTTAAAGTATGTTAAATATATAAAATATGTCAAATAAGCCGACTCATCTTAAAACAAACTACACTTGTAATATTGTTTTCAGTGCCGTCGCACAAGGCAGCTATTTTAATGTAAATATGTTAGTGGGAACACGACGAGATTCTCACCATCATTTGGACAAGGTGTGAAGTATTCAGTGTGATGCTAAAAATGGTTGGAACTCGAGGCATAACGCTGCACAATCGATACACAGTGTAACGACCTCCCCACCCCACCCCAGTGCAGCGGAACAAAGCAGGTTTGCTCGTGTGAGTGGCGGTTCTCAAATGTTTATTTTGTGAGTATTTTTACAAGTCCTTAACACGATTCAAGAATGTTTGCCGTGTACGAGTCACTCGCACTGTTGTCACAATGCACAAGTTTGGACTTAAAGTGGACCGAGGTGAGAGCACCTCCTGAGACGGATTCAGTTCGGTTCGCATCAGAGTGATCCAAGTTCGTTTGGAATGTTTACATATACTGTAGGCGAAAATGCAGCCGAGTTGGTTTCAAAGGCTGAAAGGGACCAAGCTTTAGCGGTTTGTGCTCAATATACAGAGTAATGGGAGTTAGGGAGTTGGTCCTGTGATTGGGAGGTCACCGGTTTGAGTCCCCAAACGGTAAAGGTACCACTGAGGATGAGCAAGGTACTTTCCCCAAGCATTGCTCCATGCCCACTGCCACTTACCAATTAGCCGACAAACTCTTCATCTGGTTGAAACAGGTGAGGTAGGGAGTAAAACAACAAAGCTACCCCTGGGGGCCTGACTTCTCTATTAAGACCCAACTTGTGTCACGTCAACTTTATACAGCCTTCGCCGTTCACCACTATGTCTCGGTCGCTGCCAGTCCAAGTTTACAGCGCTGCTGTTGCCTCAACTCTCTCATTCACTATTCATGCAAGGCTGGCAACCGTCTGGAGCCTCAAAAACCCGCCTTCATCTTCTCTGCTTACGCCGCGCTGTATGGCACCGAGGGTGACGTCTCGCTGTGCGCCCGAAGCCCACAAAAACTCTTTAAGGGAACCGAGGGGGGAAACTACAGACAAAAATAAAATCCAGCTCGACTAGATAAGAATTTAGAAGCAAGAAGATTGTTTTCTTCTTCTTCTTCTTCTTCTTCTTTTTCGTGAGAAAGACCCACAGCAACAGACCAGCTGCCAGAAACTGCTCATCAATCCAGAGAGCCCCAGGGAGCTGGAACCATTACATCTTCTGAAACCAATCATTGAGACGATTCGCATGAAATATCCGCATACCTTTGGGCCGCCTTTCAGCCTCTTATAGTGGTGAATCTTTAAGTTTCGCAGTCACACAAATAACCCATGTACAGAATGTACCGAAATTTGGCACCATTTGATTTGACATGAACCGATACACGGTAGTACTGAGATCATTCGGTTGGTACCTTTAAAACAGGCGCGGCAGAGGCATTCAGAATGTGGGGGGGGACACACTGACGGGGGGGTCTGGGGGTCCTCCCCCCAAAAAAGTTTAATGAATTAGATGCCATTTCCTGCACTCTGGTGTATTTTTAACAGGTTGTTAAAAGCCTAATTTTACCTACAAAAGTAACTTAATTCAATGACTATTTTCGAGACAGATTCAACAATTCAACAAGTACTAATTTAACTAGTCCATATATTCATCAGCTTGTTTTTAAACCCCCTGCTATGCCTAAGATAATGAAATTAATGTGACACAATTTATCACCAACAATGACTTTATTTTATTTTTTATTTTGTGTAAACTGTCTTGTGGGGAAATTTTGACTTACTTTCCGCTTCTTTGTAAAGAATTTTCTTATGTCCATTATGTCTGGGGAGGGAGCAAATATTGCAAACAATTGTTCATCAACCAAGAATACCCTAGGTTTACTGTTTAAGTAGCCTAAATAAGGCAAAGCTTACTCCTAATATTTCATTGTTTAGGTGAACATTCATTTGACGTGGCCTAGGGCAGCGGTTTCCCAACTTGTTTTTCTGCACACAATGGGGCTGACGTTACCTGCTCCAGTTTTGAGTAGCCTGTCTATGCACTGACAATTCGCTTCACTTGCATGTGGTGAGTTGGAGGCAAACCCAGCGTGGATTTCCAGTGGTATGTGTATTCTCCTATCGATTAAGCGGAATGGATTCTTTCGCGAAACAGTGTTAAATTTCGGGGGATCCAAACGAATAATTAAACGAAGTATTAGTAGTTAGTATTAATTTACTAATGACAGAAATTGTGTGCTTAAATGAGCTTTTTTACATGTCTCCCCTACTTCATCACAGTAGGGGACATTTGAATAACTCAACCCTCCTGTCAACCCACCAGGTAGAACTGCTAGCGCTTCCTGATCCACCATGTTTTCTAGCAGGCGCTAGCATAGGAATAGCAATGAAGAAGTCTACCGGCGGAGTGTTGTGTTGAACAAGTTACGGCTATAAGGATGGTCTGTTAGCAGCAGCCATGTAAACAGGTAAACTCTCGCCGTGCTGTCTACTACCCCAGTTCCGGAGTGGAGGGCGTGTGGGGGGCAGCAGCGGCTCACTTACACTTAGGAATACTAATGAGAAACAGCCTGTTCTGAAAGAGATTGAAACAGAGGGTAAAAAGCAGGTGAAAATGCCTAATCTGAGAGGTATTTTCAGCAAACTACTTCAGATACATGTTTAGTGGAGCTCATTAACCTGTTTTAACTTGCTGAAAAAATATGTAATATGGGACCTTTAAGGGCCACACACCTTGTCCTTCTGTGATGCCTGTAGATTAGAGATCATGCAACTCAAGAATCGTTTAGACTAGACTAGGGACCTCGCAATGCCAGAATCGTTTAGACCAGACCAAGGGCCTTGCAACATCTGAATTGTTTAGACCAGACTAGGAGGGACCCTGCAACGCCGGAATCGGTTAAACTTGACTAGGGGCCTTAGACTAGAGACCTTGCAACATCAGAATTGTCTAGACTAGACTAAGGACCATTGCAAAGCTGGAATCGTTTAGACTAGACTAGAGACCTCGCAACACCAGAACCGTTTAGATTAGGCTAGACTAGGAACCTTACAATGCCAGAATCGTTTAGACTAGACTAGGGACCTCACACTTAGACTAGACTAGGAACCTTGCAACACCAGAATTGTTTAGGCTAGGCTAGACTAGGAACCTTACAATGCCAGAATCATTTAGACCAGACTAGAGACCTCACGCTTAGACTAGACTAGGAACCTTGCAACACCAGAACTGTTTAGACTAGACTAGGGACCAATAATTGAATAATGATGAGCCCACACCAACATTTCATTCATGAACACAATTTAAGCTGAAAGTAGCTTTAACTCTCAGTCTCTGAGCCCTCGCTTTCTCCGAATGCCGCTGTGCGTGCTGCATTTGCCCTGCCCTGCTCCACCTTGAATCAAACACTCATCTACATTCTTCAGTAGAACGCAGTCCCCACTGACCTCAAAAAAATCATCCAATGTGAATAAAACGTTTTTTCAGAGGGGGAAAAAGACAAACTAATTCCCAATTCATCCTGACCTCTTGCAGCGTTGACCCTGGTTGCACTAGGTCACAACAGAGGGCCGAGAAAAGAAGAATATTTTATTTAGCCAGCGGGCTGGGAATAGATTACTTTCATAAACAAGATGAGAACAGTTCAAAACGAATGAAAACATGGACTAATGAGTGGAAATTGATAAATGTTGTATATGCCAAGGTGTATTTTCTATTGTTACCTAACTATAATGTGCAAAGTCATCACTTTCGTTCACATGACGTGTAGTTGACCTGTAGTACCTGGGGAGCAGTGCTTGGGGACAGTACCTTGCTCATGAGTACCTCAGTGGTACCGTTACACTAATGTTGATTTTGTACTGGTCCAATAGTAAAACACAGAGTTACATGAGATATTACACCAATTTTACTTAAATATTCCAAAGATTATTTAGGATAAAAACATCATATTATACAGCTGCTAAAGGATCTTTATATCCATTAGCAAAGGGAAGACTTCAACATGGAAACAAGAATCTGTAGTTTGAAGAATCTGTCTGCTTCAGTGCAGCTAACTCCATAGCTTAGCTTCTTTTAACTATGAGTAGCTTGTAGCTTGAAAAGCTACCGTTTAAAAGTAGCTTCCCCTGACTGCCTCACACCAGATTACTGAGATTGCCTTAATAAGATCCAAACTACAACGTGAAGAGGGTAAGCACAGTAAAATAATCCGTCTGGCTGTCCCCGAGACGTAGGACAGACACAAAAGCTGAAGAATAAGCATGTTTAAGCTATCTGTATGGAACTGGAATCTGCAGCTGAGAACTTCAAATGACTATCTTTGAAACGGAGAGACAGAAGTTTGCCTCGACTTAACCTGTCTGCTCTGCTTCCCACAGACAGCTGTCTTGGGCCATCAGCTCCCTGTCCCGAGAATTCAGCTCGACAGCAGTCCCGTTTGCTTCAGTCAAAAGTGGTTCTTTGCGAGTGTCAAACAAAGTTTCGATTCGGAGGAGGTAGCGTAGGCCATAGAGCAGCAACAGCAAAAAAGATTTATAGAGGTAGCGGCGACAGGAGGATTATCCTTAATAAATACTGTAATATGTGACCCTCCACGACAAAACCAGTCGCTTGTCGCAACAGAGAAAAACGACAGTTTATGTTGCATGGGGTAAAATTTTGGATTTTTTGTTTTTAGTGTTTTGAAACAGTGGAAGGTCTATACTGTACTGTTGTGAATAAATTTTGCTGAAAAACGTACCCTTTCCGTCCTAAAAACGTGACTTTCTTGAGGTGAGGAATTCAATTCCAGCAGAATGTTAAAAGTTTCTGTTTTGACCGCTCTACTTCAATATTTACGGTAAATCCACTGGTTGACTAGCATGAAGATATTTCTCCGGAATCCATCTTCGTCTCCCGAGTTCAGTTAACCTAACGCAGGTAGGCTATCCGTGTGGCCGTGAATGCAGCGTAGGCTACCGTAAATGCAAACGTAGTCGGGACCGATATAGGTATCGTTTTGAAGGTTGATTTATGCCCTTTCATGAAAACATAATAACTCAATTTTGAAAATTTGCGACAAGTGACTGGTTTTGCCGTGGAGGGTCACATATGTAATACTGACACATATTAGCACTTTTTCACCTCCAGTTGGTTGTCGCTTAACTACCATTGACAATATCACTGCAGGTACATTTGTATACCACGAGTTAGAAACGGTGGCACTGACAAAAAGACCGGAGGCAGAGCTGGAAAGAGTATATAAGAGGAACAGCTCTTGTTGGACGATTTGGAGACAAAGTCAGGGAGGTGAGATTGAGGTGGTTTAGACATGTGTGCAGGAGAGATGCTGAGTATATCGGAAAAAGGAGGTTGAGGATGGAGCTGCCAGGTAGGAAGAAAAGAGGAAGGCCTTTAAGGAAAATGATGGATGTTGTGAGGACATGAAAGTGGCTGGTGTGAAAGAGGAAGATGGATAGAGGATAGGAAGAAGTGCAGTCTGTATATTCTGTATACATAGTCATAACGGTTAATCCTCTTTAGCATCTGTATACATTGTCCTATTTTCTTTTTCAGATTTGCACTACCAATATTTGCACTGGCTAGACGTACAACTATGTTTTATCATGATGTGTGTTCAATGACAATAAATGTGAATATAATCTAATTAGACTAGAAGTAAAGAAGCAGGTGGTACTGTAACGGTTAGGGAATGGTTCGCCCCGTGATAGGAAGTTTAGAAGGTCGCCAGTTTGAATCCTGGACAGGTGAAGGTACGATTGAGGTACTCATGAGCAAGGTACCGTCCCCAAGCACTGCTCCCCGGGTGCTGCCCACTGCTCCTTCACAGATGGGTCAGATGCGGAGGTCACATTTTGTTGTCGGGGCGGCACGTTGCCGCGTTACCGCCTCACAGCGAGAAGGTCCTGCGTTTGATCCTTGGGTCGGCCGTGGGGGCTTTCTGTGGGGAGTTTGCATGGTCTTCCAGTGTCGCATGGGTTTCCTCCAGGTGCTCCAGTTTGCTCCCACAGTCCAAAAAGCATGCAATATAGGTTAATTGGCAACTCTAAAATGGCCCATAAGGTGTGAATGGGAGTGTGATTGTGTGAGTGTGTGTGCCCTGCGGTTTCCAGACAGTTAAGTATGTTTTGGGAGTATCTGTACTTTACTTGAGGTTTTTTTTTTTATTTTGTCAACTTCTTCACTTCTACTAATTACACTTCCTAAATTAATTCGTATACTTTTACTCCGCCGATACATTTTCACCAATGGAGTGCTGCTACTCGTTACAAAACTAATTAGATTTGGTGTTTTGTCTGCCGCTCTTGGTGACCGCAACAAAAGCTTGAGGAAGCTGACTTGTCATTGGTCTATGAATCATGCAATGCGACGTGCACACGTATGGTGTTGGCGTTCTGTAAATTCTTAAGGCTATGAAGACATTGTTTATGTTTTGAGGTGCCAGACAAGTTTGCAGTAAGCTTCCATAGTTTTAGCTTAGTTTATCCAAAAAATTTGACAGATTTGTTTTATAAATGTTAAATAGCCTTACTCCTGTTTAGGTTTTAAAGCCCTTGTTTAGAAGTGTGATTTGGCAAAATTTTTCTTTACCATGCTTTAAAATGCTGAGTAAACATTCTAATATTAAACGTTAAGACAGCGACGGATTTCCATCAACTGAACGCACTAAAGGTTAATAATGAGATTGATGCAGATCCAAAGGAAAAAAATGGGGGCAGCCAAAGTTCTGGAAAGACTGTTCTTTTTGGTTTAATTGTGATGCACTATTCTTCCCAAAAATAAAAAATAAACATCAGGTGTTTCTGGCAGTTCGCTGAAACATTGACGGCTGCGGAGTAGCCTACAGGCTGCAAGCTATTTCCCGATGCTTGTTTAAGATGCCAAACTTCATAGTAAGGGAGAAAAATAATTCCCTGCAAAGATTTAGTACCACAGTCTCAAAAGACTTTAATGTCCCAAACAAAGACGAGATCTGCAAAAGGGTGAGTGTGGCACGGGCTTCTTGTTACCTGGCGTATCTAATAATAATAATAATAATAATAATAATAATAATAATAATAATAGACTAGTAGTATATTTTACATTTTCAAAAAAGACCGGAATAGAACGTATTTATGATTGGAAGTCAGTGGTGTATCATGTATCATGGGTATCTGTACTTATACTTAAGTGTGACTTTCGGGTACTTTATACAAGACTGGTCTCAAGTGACAGACACTGATATGAGAATTGTCAACCACCCACAAACTGTGACAGTTCACGATCAAAGTAAAACCGGCTGTGCTATTCTAGGATGATAATCATGTATTGTAGAGGTCGATCAATATAGATTTTTCAGGACCAATATCGATACCGATTATTGCTAGTTAACGGGGCTGATGATCAATACATAATACATTTTACACACACCAAGCTCAGCTGAAACTCTCCTCTTCTCTATCTTGGAGCTTCATGCTGCACTTGTGTGTGAGCGGTGTAAGTAACAACAAGGTGGCTACTACTTGTGTGACATATAGCCAATCAGAGACTGTTGTGGGCGGGACATTAAATTAAGCAGCGGGACGAGAGCAAACGCCACAAAGAGAAGAGACTGCAGTGGAGCCACAGTAGCGCACCTTGTAATTACTTAATATCAGTAATGGTCAAAATTAAACACCAACAGCGATAATCGACAAAATGCCTAATATCGGCCCCCAATAATTGGCCTGTTCGATAATCGGTCGACCCTTAATGTACTGGCAAGAAACTGAACCTGACGGTTCACGGGTACAAAAGTCGAAGTCAAAAGTCATTTCGAATGAAAAAAACATAACTTTCCTAGATCAAGATCAAGCTTTTGATCGAGGTGACCTTTGTGGCGTTTCAGGCGGAAAACAAGTGCATCTAGGTTTGATTTGAGGTAAAAATGAGACAAATTTGAAAGAGCAACCTCTGAATAGACGCACACCATTCTGTAGTTACTATATATGTGCATAACTGACTGAGTAAGCAAAATTCAGGCTAAATCTCAAAAGATATCAACATTTCTAGTTGGAGAAATGGGACAAAATGACAGAGGAGCACATGCAGTTTCAAGATTCTAAAATTCCTCCTTTTCGTACCTCCCGCTGATTTCAATGAAATCGAGTGCATCTCATTTTGGCGGCTTTTTTGAGGCAAAGAACGTCCCCTTTTTCACGCCTGCTTCTTCAATCAAGGAACGCCGATTGCGACACTGCCAGTTGACAATTTCCACCTTTTTTTCGAGACGCTTGCCGATGAAAACGGCACTCAACCTAATTTTCACGTGTGGAGCGATTGCGAGGCGGGCGTTTGTGATGCGCCCATGTGACTGAAGTAGGCTGGACTGAAGCTGCTCTGTTGTTTAGCTCTCTCAATTTGCGACAAACGTCTCCCTCATCACGAGAGTCTGCGATGGACAGAGACGCTCTAATCAACAAGTGGGCCTCAAAGCCCCTGGTCAAATTAGTTTAGGTCACAAGGGAAGTGGGGGATAGAAAAGATGAAAGGAATAAAGAGAGAGGAGATGGAAACCAAAATAAAAAATGGTGGGAGAGGAAAGACGGGTGGAAGGAAGGAATACATTGAAGGGATGGAAAGGTTTAAAGAAGAAGGGAGAAAAAGGAAGGGAAAGTAACAGACTGAGAGGGATCAACATGAAAGACATGGGGACCGATGCGAATGAAAAGGAGGAAAGAAATGTTAAAAGAGTAAAGAAGGAAGGAAAGGAGTAATGAAGAAAGAGAAAGAGAGAAGAAGAGGTGAGAGGAAAGAAAGGTAGAAGAAATGACGGAAAAGAATGGTAGAAAGAAAGAAGGAAAGGAGGGAGAGGAAAGAATGGAAAAATAAAAAAAGAAAGAGTAGTGGGAGCAGGAAAGGTGGCACAAAAAAGAAGAAAAAGAAAGTGGAGGAAGAAGAGAATGCTGAACAGAGTGAAGGGAGGGATGGAGAGTAGAGGGGAAAGAAGGCAAAAAAGAAAATAGACAAAAGACAGGAGAGAAAAGAGGTGAGGAAAAAAAAGAAGAAAGAAAGGAATGAAGGGAGTGAGGCAACAAAGGGTATCCTAACCCTGTGGTCAGTTTTTATTACGGTACGACATTATAGTGACAACAATTTGACATCTACCGTTATTAGTGGGGGTGCACGATATGGGAACTATTAGCCGATGCCGATATCCGATTTGTTCGCATATATAATAGGGGTGCAACGATTATTCGACATTGTCGACAAAAGTTGACAATAAAAATAGTCGCCGACGAATTTGATTGTCGATAATTGTCGCCAGACGTATTTTTAAACGGAGTGAAACGTTTTCCTTCCTTTCTACCTGTGCAATACTACCGCATTCAGTGACAGCTAGAAGAATGGCCCTAAGGCGTCACAGCAACGCCAAAACTAGAGCGCGCAAAATGGCTTGCTGCAAAAATTTTGCGGGCGTAAATGTCAAAGTCGCGAGCGCAAATGTGAAACTCGAGAGCACAAAATTAAGAATCGAGTGCGCGGTTGTGATATTGCGCGCAAACTGTATTTTTCCTCTCGCAAATGTCTTTTTCCTCTCGATGTGTTAAATGTCCTTGCGCACAAAGTAGATTACCGACGAGCAGCTTTTTTGCTCGAGTGAGATAAGCACGCAAAACGGTAAAGTAACCAACGCCTTTATCACTCGCTCATAAATGTTATAATGGTATGTTACCATTTTCTCAGTACCATCACAAAACCAGGAGAGTGACGCTGATAAATGAGTCAAGCACAGGCAGAGCTGAGTGCATAAAGACGAGACATTTTGCTTGCCATGGTTTCACTGCAACCTCATAATTTTGACTAACACAGTGTTAAGTCAAGCAAGTGTAAAAGCAGAGTCGAGCAAGTATTTCGAGCATCGTGCACGACATTTAAAGAAAAAAATCACTTGTACCAAGTCAAACAGGACGCGTATGACACTCCATGTGCCCTATCTAGTACGTAGAGAGCCGTTAAGCTACAACCTCGGGTATTTCCTGAGAGGCATACTTAGCTACCATACTACTAGTACGCGGCACGGGACTTTTGGCACAAAATAACGCCATACATTTTAAGACAGAAGGCGCAGGTCGTATAAAATCCGACACAAGCATAACCTTTCCGACGTACAATCAATGCGTCACAAAATATCGGCTGAAACTATTGGGCAAATCTAAGCATCGAACCAAGCAATTATCAGCCGATTCCAATTTGATTCCGATATTTCATGCGTCCCTAGTTATGACAAGTTCTATCTACGATAACATTTTGTAAAGTTCAAATCTGGAACGAGCAATCGATTTAAGACAATATCGTATGCAGATTGAAGACAATCGCTTTTATTCCTATCAAATCAGAAAAGCAAATAAAACATAACATTACAATACGTTATCTGATTGATGCTTTCATTTAAGAGGGCTGAATCAATGAGTCTCAACTTTAGGGACGCCTTGTCTCAAGACTTCTGAGAAAATGCCAGAAGCGTGCACCCAAACAAATCTGTGCATCCATGACCCTCGAACGGCATGTCGACGTCAAAACCCCGTTGACGGTGCTACGACAAGCGAGATCAGAAGTGACGATAAATTGAAGCGGTTGCTCTCTGGGGCCCTTGAAGCTACGAGCAGATGAAAGGAGTGGTGGATGATGCAACCGACGTCTTTCCATTTGAATTGGAAAGAGGGAGAGGGGAGAGGCCTGCGGACGCTCCTGTAGTAGTCTTTTAGGCTGTTAGCAAACAAAGGCTTAGCGTCTGATCTTCATAAACATGTCTGCGTCATGGATGTATAATAAGCCAGTGGGGCACTTGGGGTAGGCAGAGAGAGAGTGAGATCGAGGGATAGCTGGAGATATATTCTAATAAATTCACCCAGACTCTAACAAAGACAAGGTGCTAACCAATTTCTACTCATTTAAACTCAACAATGCTCATGTCCTCTAGTTCTTCCTCATTTCTGCTAGCTAATTTTTGGGTAATGCTAATTGGAGCCGAGGCTAGCTCATTTCGACAAATTATAATGCTTGTTTCAGCTAGCTAAGGCACTAACTGTAGCTCTTACTAACACCCAGTCCTGCTAAACAATGCCAAATTCCTCTAGCTGAGGCTTATTAGGGCACATTTTTCCTGTTAAGTCTAATTTACAATACTAACAATACCGTGCTATTCAAACAGGTGCTCTAGCTAGTCCACTTTGTTAGCAACAAATGCTAGCGGAAATTAGCATTAGCTAGCAGAAATTACTACTAGTAAGCAGATCAACAAAGACGATGTGTCCTTGTTGTAGTCTTTTTAAAAATCTGGACATTCTACTCAGACAATATGCAATATTTCCACTATTGTGATGATAATTATAGTAAACAATAAATATTCTGTGTATTGATTATTATTGTTTAATGTAATATTCTACATCAAAACCTCATCCTCAGGGCCCAAATCACTCTTATGCTGATGATAATGAAAACCAGCTCCTGCTTTCTTCATATATATTTAACTATGCTAGCAAAACTTTGATGCTTTCTTTTAATGTGGACACTAATCTACATTCAGAGAGGCTTTCCCAGACTAGCAAGGCTACAGAGACTTTTGCATTGGAGCCAAATGACATCTGCTGCAAATTCATTGATTCATTATCCGAACCGCTGAATCCCAAACCGAGGTCGCGGGGGGACCGGAGCCTATCCCGGGAACTTACAGTGCAAGGCAGGGACCAACCCTGGGTTAGCACCAACATACTGTAGGACACACACTGGGCCAATTTAGAGTTGCCAATTAACCTACTGTGCATGCTTTTTGGACTGTGGGAGGAAATCAGAGCAGGAAGCTCCCCCCCCACTCCCCCATCCCTATTGCTATTTTCAAATATAAATGGATATTTTTATGACCATAAATATTTTTAATCGTCCCTAAACAGGATTCAGTAGAACATTTGGTACGAGTAGTCCCTTCCGCATTGAAAAAGGCCAAGTGAGGCCTCTTGCTAAATCATGACTGACACATTTATAGGGTCAAACACACACAAGTTCTAGTTCTCATTGATGCTAATTGCCTCAACTCTCTAAGTGCTCTGATTCTGCAGGCAATTACTGTATGTTTGCCATATCTTACAGAATAATTACACCGGGGACGAAGCAAAATAGTTTAGCCGCCTCTACATCAAACCCAATTTCTATTACTATACTTCTTTGGTTCCAGTCGATTTGGCACATTAAATGAACTTTTCAAGTTCACGACTTAGAAAGTGCGCTCGATGTATTTCTATGCGTCTCAACAATCGTGTGCCGTTTCTCATTTACACCAGCGCCTTGAGTGACATGCTTAACAAGCCTTCAACAAGAGTTCCAAACACACAAAAAAAACAGTACACGGTATGCGAGAGTCGTCAGGGGCCGGTGCATAGCGGGAAAGGCAAGACCTTATTAAATAGCTACGCTGTAATGAAAAGCATGTCATTTCAGAACACTTCTGAGGGTGTTTTTTTTCTCCCTTGGAACAAGTCGTCTCATCCGGGTTCACGGGGGAGCGATATGGACGTTACTCCACTTAGCTCGCCTGGCCTTTGCTTTCGTTCGCTTTCGGAAGCACTTTCCTCAAGCAAGTGATATTATAGCAACTGCTGGACAGCTTTCTGGGGGGGTGGGTCTTTCAATCAACAAGCTACTCAATGCTATTCATAATTGTTGACCCCCACGACTCATGGAAGCTAATTCACTGACGAGGACTGCAAGATGCAGTTGCTAAGGAGACAGGCTCTTAAGCACAGGTCGTATAGGGCCGTAATTGGAAGCGTTGAGCTCAAGCTCAAGGGGCAGAATTATAGAGTCGTATCTCTGCATGTGAACAAAAAGAGGCTTGTACAAAGCACCATAAAATGTACAGCATTTACATTTCACACATACAACAGAGCTACTTCCATTTCCTAATTTCAGTGGCAGGTTCCCCAAGAGCAACTTGGAGGTGAGGATCTTGCTCAGGGACCCGATGACATTATGAGCTAAGATTTGATGCCACTACCTCTTAATCCAGAATAGAGTGTCCTCACCTCTTCATGGTGTGCAGTTAGACAAAGTTGTGTTAGAACTCTTCTATCAATTCAGCAGTTCACTACAAATGTTCTTGACTGGATATTTATGAGCTTGTTCCCTCTCAAACCAGCAGCGATAATAATTTGTGCAATAATGACAAGCAACACAATAACGATTGTATGAAGTACGAAAGATTCCTAGCTTGGTTTCAAACACAGCATTCAATTTTGAAAGGCTCTAAAATAATGATCTACCTGTTGCTTCCGTGCTGCGGGGCACAACTTCATCCATTCTGCTTAGATTTGCAGGTTTCCAGCACTGTCAAGTGGTATTTGGACATATTCCAAATTGGGGCTTTCCCAGGTCTTACTCCTTCAACAGCTGCAGGTTGCTGGCTCGGTGTTGAGTCTAATGCCAGTCCTCTGTAGCAAATGGCCTACAGAGTTACAACTTCCTAGGATTCAATTAGCTATTAAGTGGGATCAGGTGTGCTGGAATAGAGAATAGCACCAACAAGCAGGGACTGGAAAGAAACAGAAAAAGAAAAAAAATGTAAAAGGGACTTTCTGTTCCTTTTCTAATTCTGTTAAGTCACATTTTACCAGTCTGTCGATTATGTATTGAAACACTTGTGCTATTAATCACTCTAGAACAGGGGTTTTCAACTTGCAGCAGCATTGCAGGTGGACCATGACATGCAATCCAGTATCACTACTATTTCATTTATTCATTCGTTTTTATTTTCCTAAATAGTTCTAGATGATTTGGGCATCTTTATGAATTTAATGCCAATATCTACAAAAAATAATAGAATACAAGAACACAGTGGGCCACAGAGTACTGCTTAGTCTGAGTGGTGGTCCCTGGGACAGAACAAGTTGAACCCCTGCTCTAGATTTAACAATCAAGAACTTTTTACTCTGAACATCCTTTCTTAAACTTTATGTAATTAGAGAAAATCTACTTCTTTTTTTAGATGAGTAATGGAATATCAGATTTTTCCTTGTATCAATCAGCAAAAGATTGTGGAATGACATGTTAATAATAATAACAACAACAACAACAACAATAATAATAATAATAATTCTTTTTTTGGCATTAGTTTTACCATTGCACATCTTCATTAACCCGAACAGAATGCATTTGTACCACCGTGTAAGACCGGGGCCGATTCAGGACTGAGGTTATGCAGTTGAGACTCCTTGTGCTGTAAGGACCCCCTGTGTGCATTCAAGAGACTCAGTGAATGCTTGAAATATTGCTTTTGTGTGAATATGACTATGAGTGTGTCCGTGTGTTGCCTCATTAGCACAGCACTCCGACAAGGAGGCGCGAACGTTCCGGCCGGCACGGCGCAAACCCTACAGTAAGCCCCTAAACAAACAAGGCTTCGAATTCCACTGACAGATTTTATTATGGTAATTTCTCTAATGCAGATCGGAAAGTATTTGGCAACCGGCATGTGCCGTATACACAGAATTATTTCCCACCCCCGAGCGGACGAGAAGACCACAGATATGTCCGAGGGAATGTGACTATTTTTGAAAACGCTTCATTACGCACCATAATGCACTGGCTGGCTATAGTGCGTCTTACATGGCGACTCCGCTGTGAAACTGCTTAGATTCTGTTTGACTGACGCATTTTCTTCCATTAAATTCTATACGTTCTATATATTCTTTCTTCCATTAAAGTCTTACGCAAAGAGTCCTTGTATCTACGAATGGAATAGAGGGGGAAGTAAGGATTAAGGAGGAAAATGAATCTGAACGCCGCTACCAAGGCTCCATTTACCCAGCAAGACTGCTAGAGAATTATAACTAAAGCACTGCTTAAATGTGACGTTTGGAATTGTGTACATTTTGTAAAAATGACTGCGAATGTTTTGTTGCGTGTAATGTAACATTCAAATTCTGATGTCTTTATATGCTCAACAACTGTACATTGCAAATAAATTCCTTTAAGGAGATATACTACATTCCAAGGAATCTGGTGGTCACGCTATGGCTTGGGGGTATTGGCATTTTTGTTAAGTACTAGTTAATTGATGATAAGTTCCACAACAAATTCTAAATTTTGATCATTAACACAGTTCCTGTAGCTAACACTAATTTCCGCTATCTAAGATTACTTTTTATTAGCTGTTTAATATTTATTAACAAACACTAATTTCTGCTAACCTGGTGCTAATTCCTGCTAACTAAGATTTTGTTAGCAATTTTCCATTAGCAAACACCGCTTTCTGCTAGCTATATAGTGCCATCTAACTAACGCTAATCGTCGCTAGCTAAGATTGAGTTTTGTTAGCTAGTGTCCGCTAGCTAATTTTTGATAACTAATTAACGTGTATGCTCCCTAGCTAACCCTAGATAAATTTCCTCTAGCTTAGAAGAGATAGCGTTCGTCAAAACATGAAAACGTTGTCACAGGAAGAATATTTCATTGGTGTGCTAATTTTAGAACTATTCCCATGTTACACTCAAAATATAACTTAACATATTTTAGAAGCCGGCTCAAGAGCCAAATTTCTCTTGTACTCACCAGGCTCCAATGCTAACGTTTGCTGAGAAAGACTAACTAGCAAGTCTGAGGGAACTTGCGGTGACATATTAACAATAATTTTAGCAGATAACAGCGTTGTTTCACATTATTGAGTTCATGCACTTTCCAGGTCCTGTTTTGTAGATTTGTATGTCTAGATCTGATACGTGCAGTGTTGGGAAAGCTACTCTGGAAATGTAATGCGTTACAATTACCCTATCTAAAATGTAGTAGTAGTCTATTTCAATTACTTTAACAATGTAATATAACTAATTACATTTTATTACTTTCTACATTTTGAATGAATTTTCTCAACTGTCAACCCTTTTCAGTTTTTGAAACCTGGTTAACCTTACAGCATTTTCAACACTGACTGCTGTCAAAATCCTTTAAAACTCCCTCAACACAGCCACAGCCATGTCCGACTTCAACACCTCAACACCGCTTTACTGTCAGATCATGCTGATCTTTGAATACCCATGCCTGCTAAATCAAATATTTAACATTCAACATTTGGTGAACATCACTGGATAAGCAGTTGTCTATTGGTGTGGGATTGATTGTGCGTGTAGCGTCTGCTCACTACAGCTCATTTTTGTTTCCTGCTATGAGCTAGGCCTACACTGTAGTTCCTATCTGGCACTGTAGGCCTCCTCGCAACTGCAGCTCAGACCGCTTGTAGGCTGTAGATCCAGCAGCAAGTGGGTGTTGCAAATTCAAACATGATAAGACAACCAATTAGACATATCGGAATAGTATCTACTTTGAGCTGTAAATGGAGGATGTTGTGCACAAGAAAAAATGGCAAAACTATTATTAAACATATAGCCAATGTTTCTGCAGAAGATATTGAGATGTAACTGAAATTGTAATCCTGAATATTTCCTGAAAGTAACTAATTTAATTATACATTTTTTCAAAGTAATGTAACTGATTACTGTTACTTTTATTTTCTAATTTAATTACGTAATTTTGTTACATGTAACTCATTACTCCCCAACACTTGATGCGTGTCAGTTTCTCTTTGTAGGTAAGAACATCTGATGTAGTAGAGCTTGCTTCATCTTTCAGTCACCATCCGTACCTCTCGCACTCCACATCCAGTTTAAACCAGCCAGGTGTGTTGAAGGTTGAAATTTACTCAAACTGCTGGGGTTTAAAGCAAGACATGGCAAACATGGCAACTTATGCGAAAAATTCTATTCTATTTACTGTTCATACTTTAGCTTAAGGCACTGCACTTTGGCAAATTCTCAACTAATCCATGTGAACCAGAACTTTTTGGTGCACCGAAACGACCACGGCAAAATGACAAAAAAAGCTGTTACATTTTATGTGTATAATCAAAGCACATCTTGTTCCTTGGCGTGCAACACCTTAATGAAACTCTCTGGTATTGTGCTGGCTGTTGCACTTGAACGCCATCTTATTTTAGTGATTTTTTCCTCCCCTGCATTCTCTTTTCATTTTTCTTTTTTTTGGGGGTGGTTTGGGTGATATTTTCATGAGTGCCTTTCACCTGTTTTTCCAAAAGCAATCCAGTGTTAAGCCAAAATGCCAGCAATTTCACAAGATTTCTATGCTGCCATGACTGGTGGCCTAATTGCAGCTTCTTAATTCAAGTCGAAATTAAAAATGTACAGAAGGTGAAATCCGCATTTCTTTTAGCGGTGGTAAAAACAGTGGTAAAGACTTAATTACAGGGCGAAAATTCTCGTAAAAAGGGCCTCATGACACGTCAATAAACGAGTTACTAAAAGGTAAAAAAATCTCAAATGTTGATGCAAAAATAATTTATTAGAGTGGACAAAACTTAACCTGACATTTCTGTTCCTGAGGGTCGTTTCTGATCCAGCTGCCGATTTTTCTTCCCTGCTCTCTTGTTTTAACCACAGAATCTCTTGCTACATGCTGAACCTTTCAAAACTGAACAGAACTGAACAGGACAACTTTCAGTGGCAAAATGACATTTGAAAAGTTGGAGCGCGAGTCTAGAAAGGTCACCAGAGCTGAAGAGAGAGTGCAAAGGCCAATGCGTGGGTCTAGGTTAGCTCTCAAAATAGAAAAGAAAAACAGGATTACCAAACTGACAAGGTGTCAAAAAAATTGAGCAACGACTTGCACCCAACAACACCATTTTTGGACACAGATGGGATTTTCTTTCTTTTTTAAAAAAAAAAGAGACAAAGAGAAAATGACATTTCAGATATATTTTTTTATCGGATGGAAAGAGAGAGAATAACATTTCGGTTATATTTCTGTGGTGGATGACGGAGAACCGGTGAACACAGGAGATGGAGCTCTAACAAGGCTGGTGTGTCCGTTGAGACATCCCATCAGGATGAGGAAACTTCAACGGATACCACACGATGCTGTGCTGTACACGCGTCGAAAGGAGATCTAATCGATTCCCTCAGCTGAAAGTGCGGGACAGGGAACGGACTGGAAGCGTTGGTTGCAAAACACTTGTGCGCTGCGGATGAGGTGGCAGTAGAGGAGGAGACGAAGATGCTCTCCTTACAACATCTTCCTCTTCTCAAACTCCTGCATACGAAAAACAAAGAGAAAGAAGGAAAGACACGATGTCAGGAGATATTTTTAGCACTGTATATTATTTTAGTACAGTGTATTAAAATGTACAGTGTTACACTTCTCCAAACCCATGATTCAGTCAACATCTTGGTTTCCGAGCTAAGGTTTGGTTTACATCCTGTTTTTTCCATTCGTCTTTGCAGTGCAAACCCAAATGTTGTAGCACCGACTAAATGAGCTAAGCGGTGATGCTTATGATCCAGGATGAAAGTGCTTCTGACTAGAGCTTTAGGAAAAAAACGCAGTAAGTCTGCTTCAAACAGCATAAGACAGCGGCACTGCGGTCTCCCGGTTCGAGGGAGGATCTAGGCTGGAGTCCCGGCTGCAACTCCAAGCGCCAAATGCGACTCCGCACCGTTAGACCGCAGTGCATTATTTACATAGTCCATTTACTAAGAGCAACATCTGCGGGAGCCGATCCCGGGCGCTTCTTAACAGATTTTCCCCAACCGGCTACGGCAGGAACGGAGAATTCCCTTCTGCAAACGCCATTTGTCAGGAGCAGAGAGCGGAGCGCCATCGAACGTCAAGAAGTAGGATGTTATATGTGCAGTCTTGCTGCCATCTACAGGCAGGAATACAAACTGCAGGCCTAGTGGTGGCAGTTTGAGCAGTTAAAACAGCTCTGGATGTTGTACCTACAACCTCTTGGCAAGTACCCAACAAGCAGACCAACACCAATTTAACCGTATGAGATCACAGCCATTTTTGGGCGCTCTTATCACTATTTATTATACTGTTTGAACAGTATATTCGAGAGATGCGTGCCTTCTAATCTTTTGTCCCCTCAGAAGGCCCAGAGCTACTCATTAATACGAAAATACCAAGAGAAAATTTAATTTGTGCCAATTAAGTTACTTTTCTGCCTTAATTTCATAAACATTTATTCCAGGGAAGCTTTAACTTTAGACATGTGTACGTCTTGTAATGCAAAAAAATGTGTTTTGCCAGACGGAAATGGAATACAGTCAAATAAACTTGGAATACTTCATTGCACAAAAACACAAGACGACCGCTGTCTCATGTCGCTGCCTTATTGCTAGCTAAAAGGTATTGAAAGGTGAAAAAATTCAATTTCTAGTCCCACACTTTGTGACCACAAGAGCCCTGTAGGCTTCTGCTATCGATACATTTTCGACTAATCGACTAATCAGATGAAGTTATGCATACATAAGACATTTATAGCAGGAAACGGAAAAAAAGATGTCATTTTTTCCCCGGGGCTGTCTTATTGCTTTCTTCTCACCAGCAGTACGACAAACCAGCCTAAATGGACATATTTTTTATAAAGTTAGTCCTCGTCGCTGCTCAATACACTCATCATTAGAGCCGTTAATGTTGTTAACCCGCTCCATTAAACTTTCATTAAATAAGGGCTTGAGAGAAAAATAAAGGCTGGAATCTGCTCTTATTCTGACCTTCTTGCTGTTGCCAAAATAAAACGGTCAAAATCGAGCTTTTGGCCAAAATGAATGTCATCAGTTTTCAGTCGTCGTGAGAGCGAGTCTTTCGAGGAATCGGTTCAATGGTTCAAGCCGCAGCTTCTTTGTCTGTAACTCTGGCAGGTTGAGAGCAATCCAATTGAGAACGAGCTAGGCGTTGGGGAAGAAAAGAGCGAGCGGAAAAGCCGTGTTGGCGGGTGCCAGCGAGATTAAAGTGGCCAATGAGATTAAAAGAGATGTATGGACACAACGGGCTGCTAAATTAACAACCGGCGAGAGTGTTTTTCATCATTAGCCGCGATGATTACAAATTAGATGCCGGCGCGCGCGAGAAGAATGGTGCGAGGGGAGAAAGGGAGGGGGTGGGGAGAAGAAGCATTTGCACACGATCATAATGAAAGAGTAAAATGATGAATGTGTGTAATACACGCTTTCACTTTTTATACATCTTGTTAAAAGCACCGGCTGTGATGAATTGAAATAAAGAGGCTCGGGCCGCTAACTCGCCGATACAGGCCGAGTGTTTTATTCGTTTTCTCACGAGTGATTTATTCGTTTGCTTCACGCTTCCGTTCCACTGCAGAGGACCTCAGTCTCGGGCAGACGAGGGAATTGGGGGCAATTCGGATGTACTGGTTGACCAGACGCTTCCTGCTAGTGTAATAATCTGAAGTTTTTTATTTATTCATTTCCGTCCTGCCATCTTATTTTTAGTGTAAGTTGTGACGGTAAATTATACTGTTTCATGAGAACGTTCGATTGCCATTAGGGCTGCAGGGGTAGATTGTTTCAGCCTCATCATCGCAATAGGTGCTGTGTTAGCCTTGGAATAAGTCGTAAATAAGAAATTCTTTAAGCACTAAGCAGTAGGGCTGGGCAATTAATCTGAAATGAATGGAAAGCTGCATTTGATTAATTGATTAAAGTGAGTAATTATTCGTCACTGTAAACACAGCACAGCACAAAGCGACAGAACAGAACAGAACGGAATGTGAGCTCTACATCTACATTTGACCTGTCTGTGAAGGAGCAGTGGGCAATGGTTTGTGGGTTTTTTTTTTTGTTTTTTTTTTTAACAGTGCTTGGGGACTGCACCTTGCTCATGAGTACCTCAGCGGTACCTTTGAACAGGTGAACCTCCAATCATGAGGCTAACTCCCTAGCAGTTACACTATCCACCTGCCCAAGAACCTCAGATCCTCTAAACGAGGTAATGTTGACCATGACTCCACAAAGATGTGCTCTTTCATTAGGAAAAAAGATCTCAAATAATTGTTGAGCAAATTCAAAATACAGACTTTGTCAGTACCTGTAATCGAGATAAACTTCAATTTGTCCCAATATTAATTTGAGTTCAAATCAACCACCCCTAATAAGAGGATCACTACACGATATTTTACTAGAGCCTAAAACAGCGGGGAGCTGGCTGCTTGCTCAAAATAATGACTGATTCCACAGTGAGATTTGTCACCTTAAAGATGGTGCTTCCCAACTGCGCGGGAGACATGCTGACCACAACCCCGGCCGACTGCAGGGCGGCGATCTTCTCTTTGGCTCCGCCCTTGCCCCCGGCGATGATGGCGCCTGCGTGACCCATCCTCCTGCCGGGGGGCGCCGTCAGCCCCGCGATAAACGACACCACTGGCTTGGCGTTGGGACCCTGCGAGTGAAGCAGACGTCGCAACACAGTAAGATTATTAAAATAATAATTACAAATTTTTAAATTCATAAAATAGCAAAGGTTACATAAAATAAAAAGCTGCGTATCTGTTGGCAGGCAGGCTGTACTTTTTTAAATTTTTTAAATGTTAATGTCTAGTAAAGTATATTAAGTTAAGCATCATGTGATTGTGTATGCTTCATGTATTAAAATGTCATTTAAAGTTTCAATTTGCGCGCATACTCTCGCCGATCGGGCCGGCTCCACCGGGTGTTAGTATCCAGTTCACACATAGGCATGAGCAGAACAGAACTTCCTGTGTGAGTGTGTGGGTATATGTGTGACAGTTTCCACATGCATCGCAAGAGATTGCTGTAGATTAGCGTCTTGATCAGTAACGGAGCTGGTCAGATAAACTGAGAAAGATTACCTTAATGTAGAAACATCTCCAGTACCATAAGCAATAGCGTCAGAGTTCATCGATACTCCGGTCTTTGAAATGATTGTTCTTATTTTAACTATGAGAACAAAATGATTGAGTCCACTCCTCTCAACTCTAACCCAAACCCTGTTTCCAGAAAGCTCCATATTTACATCTATGGATGTCGAATGGGACGTCCTAAAAGTTCCAGTACCAAGAAATCAGCCTGAATGTTTTGAGTATTAATTAGCCACCTAATCACCCGCCCACGCCTACCTGAAGCGCTAACGAGAATTCAATTAGCGATCTAATTCTCCCCTTTGTTCTTATTGTTTTCAGCAGGGAGGAATTGTTTTTAATTAGGAAGGTTTTCCTCCTCTCCTCCTCCTCCTTTCCCACCAGAGGACGGGCCTTTGCCTGTCGGCAGCCAGTCGGCTGTAGCGTTAAGCTCCTCAAGATGAAGATAGCAAAACCTTAGGAGCAATTACAAGGGGGCTGCGCACCGAGCCCTGGGGGATTCCCTGAATGGAACTGCGCCTTTTTTGCTTTTCCACTGGCTTAGCAAGCGTTCTTTACGACAGCTAAACCTGAGCAAGATGTTTAGGGGGGTGAGGAATGAGAACAAGAGCTTTAACACCCACCACGTGGGGTGAAATAAAAGGGAGAGGGAAGAGCAAAATACACTAAGAACAAAAATAATTTGATCAATGAATCATGTTAACATATTTTTACTTCTACCTAAAACAATTTGTTCAATTTTAACTACCTTTTATGTGCTTTTGTGGCAACGTTTGAGAGTGAATGTGTTAATACACCACATAGGAACTAGAAGAACATTTGAAAAATCTGATGAATCAGAAAAAGTCCAACTTCCAAAAGGACAGAGGTTCTTCTGGACCTCCTGACCAGAAGAGAAAACGTAACGTTGGACGAACGACAATTACTCATTGCCCCCTCCACATAATTTCAGGACAAGGCTGGCCCACCGAGCGTCCAGTGAGAGGGGGCCTCATTACCTTAATGGGATGTCACGGCAAAAGCAAAGGTGGATGGAGTGGCGTCATTTTACGTGTTCTTTCTTTTTGCTCTTTTTGTCAAAAAACAGAGCACGCTTAAGGTGCTGTTGATAGAAAGTGTTGCTACTAATTGCACCTGGATATTTTAGGAACATTTGCAGCCTGAATCAATACCCTCTTCCCTTTCCACTCTTAATGACACTGAGAAACGACGAACACTTTTTTGGGCCAACAAAGCCTTCTCGAAGGAAAACTGCGCAGAAAGGTGTAACAGCAGGATTTCTGGGCGAGCTCTCTGCCGAAGTGCCTGCTTAGCATAATAGTGGTACAATTTGCCCGGTGGTGGACGTTTTAAAACTGAAAGCAACCGAAAGCTGGCAGTACTGCACTTTAGATAAAATGTTTCCCTCAATTTCATTGGCCCAGCGAATTTATGACTTTAAAAGTGGGAAATGACTTGGCAAGCAAGCAAATGTATCTCCTAGTATCTCCAAAAATAAGGGTTTTATGTTTGAAAGAAGTAAGGTTGATGTATAAATTGATTTAAATAACAAAGTAAATTATGTTTGCTGATAATTATGTGGAACAGGGGTTATATTGTAGACTAATTACAACATATAGCCTCAACTGATTTCCAGTGGTAAATCTCCACTGGTTCTGCGACTTAATCCAAGACTAGGTTTAATTCATGTTCAAGAAACCAGCCCTATGGCCCTCAAACTCAAAACTAGTCTAGGACTAGGCTTAATTCCCAACTGGGAAACTGGCTCTAGATGTTTTGGAGGGCGCTTAAACCAAGCTTCCCAAACGTTTGAAAGTTGGAAGGAAGCTCAGATTAAGACATTGTTATATTAATCCTATATAAAACCTAACACAGTTCTGCCCTGATTCTCTTTTTGTCCTGTCTTGACCGGCAAAAGCCCTCGTTCACAGACATATCACGGCACATAACGGTCAGTAAAGAAAGTGTGGTGTGAGGTCAGGCAGTTCAACGAAGTCTGGGAGAGATCTTGCAAGCTCAAGATCTGGACCTTATAGTAATAATATTTATTAGGGGTGTAATGACACCATTCAGTGAGCCCACAGCATTAATCCAAATTGAAAATATCATTCATAAATATTGTAAGGTCCCTATATATTGATCAGTAGGTCTATATTTTTTATATAAAAAAGACTTATGTTATTTAATTTAAAATGTTATATTAAACTTAAAAGGGCAGTTGATAGTGTAATGGTTAGGGCGTTTGCCCCGTGCTCAGAAGGTCGCTGCTTCGAATCCCAGGACCAGTAAATATGCCACTGAGGTGCTGATTTTAGCTCAAATAATGAGCATTTTCCACCCAGAGCCGTTTTGGCCTCTAGGATGCTGGTGAAGATGTTGAGGGGGAAAAAAAGGCTTCCGTCCAGCAGGGGAGAAGAAAAAAAATGGGTGAAGCTTTACGCAGATAATGAATAAAATCTAAGTGGTGTCTACAGTACATTTTGGATTTAAAGCTGACTTACCGAGTTGTGTTCTTTCAAATACTCGGCTGCGTTCTCCTCGGCGTCGCCTCCGATCTCCCCGATCAGGATGATGCCATCTGTCTTGGGGTCATTGAGAAACACCTCCAGACAGTCGATGAAGTTGGTGCCGTTGAAGGGATCTCCGCCGATGCCTGAAAGCAAAAGGAGGCTTAAAAAGGGGGGAAAGGGTTAAGGGGTTAAGGGGTGACAGCGCAAGACGAGTGGCGTACCAATGCAGAGGGACTGGCCCAAGCCGACTTGCGTGGTCTGGTGCACGGCTTCGTACGTGAGGGTTCCCGATCTAGAGACGATGCCTGAGGAGAAGAAAAGGACGTATGAGAACATTAAAACAAAATCTGAATGTAATAATTAAAGTGTGTGTGTGTGAACAATAGAGACATAGTTTAATTGAGCGAGAAGCAGCTGGTTGCCATTGGAAGGTGATGCACAAGGGACAGGAGGAGAATTTGATCCTTACCCACTCTTCCTTTCTTGTGAATGTGTCCGGGCATGATGCCGATTTTGCATTCTCCAGGCTAAGGATCAAGAAATAGATCAATACAATAGAATAGTCATGGTTGAGTATGTGTCTTAAAACAGTAACATAAATGTTCTAACTGCTGCTAACTTAGTTGAGTATAAATAAACAAGTGAATGAATAAATAAACTGCGTAAAAATGAACTTTTTTTCTAAATAAATAAAATATTAGCCTTTTTAGCGTGTGAATTTTTTTTTTAAATACCATGATACATAATACTAACCTAAAATTAGTAATATAAAGCAAAATTAACCAAATAAAGCCAAAGTAAATTTAGCTAAGCAACACCTAACTCATGTTATCTAAAATAAAGCCAAACTACCATTGGCCGAGTAAACCAGAGTAAACCAGAGTAAACTAAATTAACTAAAATTATCTACATAAATTGAAATCAACATTGGCCACATAAAGCCAAATGAAAATTAGCCAAATAAACCAGACTGCAAGTAAAATTTACTTAGAAACAAGGTAAAATCAGCCAAATTAATCAGCTAAACTAAAATTAGACAAAGCCAAACTACAACTGACCAAATGAAAACAAACTACCATTGGTCTAATTATAAAAGACAAATAAAGCCAAATTACCATTGGCCAAGTAAACCAGAGTAAAATTAACTTAAATATAAACTGCCATTGGCCAAATGAAGTCACACTATCAATGGCCAAGTCTTCTTCTTCCTCTTTCGGCTTTTCCCTTCAGGGGTCGCCACAGCGAATCATCTGTCTCCATCTAGTCCTATCCTCTGCGTCCTCTACCCTCACACCAACTAACTTCATGTCCTCTTTCACCACATCCATAAATCTCCTTTTTGGTCTTCCTCTCAGCCTCATGCCTGGTGGCTCCAACCTCAGCATCCTTCTACCAATGTACTCATTGTCTCTCCTCTGGACATGTCCAAACCATCTCAGTCTGGCCTCTCTGACTTTATCTCCAACTACCAATGGCCAAGTAAACCAGAGTAAAATACATTTTTTAAAAGCAAACAAACTACCACTGGCCAAATAAAACTTAACTACCATTTTTCAAACAGCAAAACTAATATCATCCAAATAAATCATAGTAAATAGTGGCCAAATAAAGTTGAAGCACATCTAGTCGCTCTTGCCCATGCGGGTGGTGCTGAACTGTGCTGCTTACGTTGATGACGCCGGGGCAGTTGGGGCCGATGAGGCGGGTGGTATTCTGGCGGAGGAGTCGGTGTTTGACGCGCACCATGTCCTGTTGGGGGATGCCCTCGGTGATGCAGACGGCTAGCGGCACCCCGGCATCAATGGCCTCTATGATGGCGGCCCCGGCAAATGGGGGAGGCACGTAGATCACTGTGGCTTCCGCTCCCGTACCCTCCTTGGCCTGGAACAGGAAAAAAAATGCTGTGTACAGGGCTGCAACGATTAGTGGATGTAATCAACAACGCCGACCAAACGTCTGCATTTAAGATTTAAAAGTACCGAAGTACCGATTTAAAAGTTTTTAGTACCGAATACAGTGCAAATGTTCAGACTTCAACAGACTGAGAAATGAACTGAAATCAGAGGAGCTTTTGGAATAGTTCAAGAGTAAAAGTAATGTTTTAAAAATGGACGCACAAGATGAAGGTATTACTTTAACGTCATCTTGTAGTTCAGGACTTTTTCAGTTCGTCTCTCTACATAGCCATTTCAACTGGAAAAAAAAGAGTATATTCTAAAATATAATAATGGCTTGTTAGGCCTCGAGGCAAGAAACTGACAAAAAAAGGTGCTCACCTCCTTCACAGAGTTAAAGACAGGCAGCCCCAGGTGGGTTTTGCCCCCTTTCCCGGGTGAAACTCCTCCGACTAACTTGGAGCCATAATCCAGGGCCTGCTGACTGTGGAAGGTGCCCTGAAAACAAAGCGCAAAGTTTTCAACTGAGTCCAAAGGAAGTTAAAGAGCAATGGAGATTAAACATTTGGTAATTGGCATTTGGTGTTGGAGTTTTAATATCTTCATTTTAGTATTAATAACACTGGGCCGATCTTTTCAATTACACTTCTTAATTAAAAAGACTGGTCCCATGAATCGGCCCAGTGTCATCGAGACCCAGTCCAGCTATGTGACTCATTATCGGACTGACATCTGATATATGTATCGGATCGGCACGTCCCTAATGAATATACAGTTCAAATATGAGGTTTTTGGACTAGGCATTGATAAGATTTTCGAAGACAATTCATCATTTTATAGCGAATGTAGTAGTTTAAAATAGAGCTGAAACGGTTATTTGAATAACTCGAATAATTTGTAAGCGCCATTACTCGCTAAAACGCTCCGTTGCCGTCAAAACGTCCCCTTTATTACAGACAAAACGCATATTTTAGCTGATAAATAACCACAACAACTAGCATTCTACTCACAATACAGTCATTTATTGAGATTTTCCCATCGATTTTTTCACAGTTCATTCCGGAACGCGCTGAACCCTTTATTGTGACGCGGCTCCGAGGCGTGCACGGGGGATTGTAGGAAATGCAGTTCTCTTCCAGAAAGGCCAAAAGCAACTCATTTTATTGGCCGAATTGGTTCAAAATGACCCTTGAACTTGTTTCTTCATTTTCAATTGAATACAACAAAGTGTATATGTCTAGCTTCTCCTCACAGTAGAATAAGCCTAATAACAAATGTAGTCATTTTTATTTACCTTTATTTTATCCGATTACTTGATTAATCGATAAAATAATCGATAGATTACTCGATTACAAAAATAGTCATTTGTTGCAGCCCTAGGTTAAAATGTTTTGTACCTGTGAAGAAACCGCTATTGACTCATGGTACAGTCACCGCCAATTTTGGACTTAAGTGCAGTCGTTTCAAAGATACATCAAAGCACAGAAACTGAAACATTTTGAAGTAAATCAGATTTTTGCAGACTGATACAACTTGTAGGCTCATTTTCCATGTCTACTCTACAATCTGCCGGATATTATTTTATTTAAGATTAAGTTCAAGAAATTCCAGAGGTAGTCACTTGAAATTAAAACTACGTATATATTTCTATACAGCTGATTAATTTGCAAATTAAAGCTGCTGAGCAAACATCTACTATGGTTCCAGGGGTCAGCCAGATTAGGACTTGTAGGATTTTAACTAGAAACTCCATTACGACTTTGTTAATCATTACAAGCAGCGTCGAGTAATTACAGGTTAACCTACGGCCAGTCCTTTTGACACAAGTGTGACCAAAGAGAAACAACATTTTAGTGTGTGCTTGAAAAGCTCAAGTGGAAATGAACTGATCGTTGTAGAATGACTGGAATGATTTAGACTGGGAGCGTGACTGCATAGAAAAATCAAACTTTTTACTCCAAAGCCTTCTGAAATGCGAACCATCCTTTATTAAACTTTCAATACAGAGTAAAATGTGTGACTTCAGCTATCAGCAATGACAGGTCTTCTCTCAGTTCAGATGAACACTTGCATTTGACCTCTAGAAAGGCTTAACTAGAATCGGATCTGGATGCCAATCAAACCAAGCCACGGCCTATTTTCAGATCGGAAAAGAGATCTGATCTGAGGGTGATGTGGCACGCACGTTAAGGCTGGGCGATACCCACTCAAATCAGTATCAAAACGAGGGAAAAACGTGAAACTGAGTGATTGTCATTGTGAATGCAGCATTTGTGATCACTGCATTTGACACATCCGTGAAGGAGCAGTGGGCAGCTAACAGGGGAGCAGTGCTTGCGGACGGTACCTTGCTCACGAGTACGATAACCTTCAGATCACAGGGCAAACGCCCCTAACCGTTACACTTCCAACTATAATTCCACATTTATGAATGATTGTTTGTCCTCAGTTCACTGCCAAAAGTCTGTGCTACACATATTCAACTATTAAAGCTGGTATTTTTATGCAGACTTTATGCGGCAGAGTACGTTTTCACCTGGACACTAGATGAACACACACTGAGGAACGAATTAACAAATAAAATAAAAAAAATCTAAATAACTGAGCTGGGCTAGATGACGTCAATTAGAGGTTATTAATGTCGGTTTCGACTCATTTTCAATTAGCTACCCAGCACTAACTGGACGAGGACCGAAAAGTTAAAAGAGGCCTCCCTCTTCCCAGTGACCTCCAGCCAACTTTTCTCCCCATCGAGCCGAGTTGCAAAAGTGGCCGCTTCCCGCCGTTCCTCATCCTCATCCTGCCTAATTATTACGAGTGCTCACTAGGACGTCATCTAATAACCCTTTATTATGTTAAGAAGTCGTTTAGAGAAGCGGGAGAAGGGCGGAACTGACTCAACATTAATCAGACAGGCGGGGGACGCACATTTTTCTTTCGGCTCACGTGTCCTGTGGGTAGGATTCCAGAGCAATTATGGCTTGTGTTTTCATCTGAAACAACAGGAGACTAATGTAGATAATCCTCCAGTCAGCTATAAACACACACAGTTCCAAAACTATCTTTATGGGCCACTTCGGGTCACGCTAATTGTGTTACACAACTGGGCAATTTGACGTCTCCTGATGTTACAGAAGACTGTGGGCTTCTAGAAATGTCCTGAATGAAAAATGTATTTTGAATTTCTTGTGTGGCTAACTATTTCTAATTTCCCCCGGCTGGCCTGCGGGAATCGTACACCGACGTTAACGTCAAATGTAGGACTGCACAAAATGATTTTTATGGAGACGTATAGACTGTTCAGACGAACTAAGACGTAATGTGTTCTTTGAATGGCTCCAACGGGGAAAGAACTGATGCTTTTAGAATGACAGGGCTGATTTTCATCGGAAGTGCATTTGCATAGAACATAAAAGTTTACAGCATCTTAATCTTAATAGCATCTGCCGAATCTGACCATTTCTCACCACTGACGCTGCTCAGTTTCTCAAGACCTCTGAACTCGACTGTTGCAGGACTTCCGTTTGAGGTAACTAGACCAGTTCTTTTTCATTTTGACTGCAGGTGCCAGACCAGACTACAATGTTCCAAAGTTCTCACATACTATCCCAATATTTTGTAACCTGCGCTGGTTCCTTGTGGCCAACCTTCTTCTTCTTCTTCTTAATCTTTGGCTTCTCCTGTTATGGGTGACCACCATTATTAGACTCAAATACTTCGAGGCCAAACATGGACTACATATTGTATTACGATTATCAGGTCAACAATTCGATTCGATGCAATATCATGTTGCATCACGATGCATCCCATTCATTTTTCTACTTCACATTACATGCAGATTGAACATGGACCGCAGATCGGGCAGCCATAGTCACTACCAGGATGTTCTTTTTCTCTAGAATTAGAATTTATGCCGCAGCCAGAGACTTACCAAGCAACGTCATTATGATATAATCGATTTTGGTCTGCCACTGCATCGATGCTGTAATCACTAAAGCCTGGAATATACTTGCTGTTAACTAGGTACGTGTGTACGTACGTACAGGCGCGATCCGTGTCCTGCGTTGTTTGCATCGGTTTTTGTGCGCGTACTAAAAAATTAACGGAACGTATACGGAGATGCAATAC
Organism: Distichodus sexfasciatus; assembly: GCA_032718565.1. Lineage (NCBI taxonomy): Eukaryota > Metazoa > Chordata > Actinopteri > Characiformes > Distichodontidae > Distichodus > Distichodus sexfasciatus. Next base: position 194,013 of record JAVGVS010000224.1, on the reverse strand, counting down.
CTGCGTAATCTATAGGGGGCAGTGTTGTGAGATCTGCACTCAAAAGTCAAGAAAAGAATTCCCCATTTTGCTGACGAGATCTATTAAGTGGTCGAACGTACCATCTCCGTGATTTTCATTTAATTCTCTGGTGCTGTCTCAGTATGATGAAGATTAATGTTTCTTCGAGTGAAGACACGTTTGTTTGGAATAACAGATGACGATTTTAAGATTCAGGTATTGATTCATTTATTAGGTTTGCGGCCTTGACACTGACTCCTGGTGGTAAGGAGTACACACTACAGATTACGACGCACAGTACGGACGCAAGTATATCAGCACAAACGTTAACAACGCAACTGTGTACGGATACGCACATGTAGCTCACAGTAAGTATAGTCCAGCCTTAATGCAAACCCTCATCCAAACCGTGAAACAATATTGCCGTAAACATTGTATTTTCCAACAGCACAAAATAAACACTAGAGTTTAGAATGAAACGATGATGTATTTCCTCATATCAAACAGCACCAATATAAATACATAAATGCACACCTGAAAAGGTTTCTTTGCAGTATAGTGTCAACAAATGATATTAGGCCGCTAACTAAGCCTGCCTTTAAGCTTAAACTTAGTCACCAAACTTAAAGCTTTAAACCTTTATTGTTTTAAACAGCAATTGTACTTTTGTTTATGAGTGAGAAACTATTTAGAATGTCTCTGCAGCGTTTATAAAAAGGTTTTTTTTTTTTTAACTTGAGAACATTTTAGTGCTCAGGGAGAAGTGAGTTGCGTGGAACGAACACACACACACACACACACACACACACTCCTTAATTCCCACCTCTACCGCCGTTCCGCTACAGCTACACCAAATCAGACAGGAGGAAGGCAATAATAAGCGCGAGAGGAAGAGCAATAAAAAAGTAGCAAAGTTTCCCAAAAACAAGCGCTGCCATTATCTGCCCCTTTTTCCCCACCATTACACAGCTCGGCGAGAGGCGGCTGCTCTTAAAGACCGTTTCGCATCAGCGGAACGCAGCGCAAACGAGCGTGCGTGAAAAAGTGAGGCGAATACGTAGTGCGTCCTCGATCTGCAAGCGCCGGAGCGGTTTATGATGAATGGTGCAGTGTCGAGCATGTTATCGTAACGTGCTTCTTAAAACAAGCATCTCAATATAAAATCGTGGGGTGTGGAGGTTTCGTTTGACTGACGTAGATCAAGACGAAACTGCAGTTTTTAACAAGTCGATTAAAAGTGAATTAGTAAGTAACAGAACTAGGGCTGGACGATATGACCTGAAATCAATATTAACGGAACATTTTACCATGATTATGATTAATGAACAATTATTTGACCTCTTTTTGGTTTTTCACCTCATAGTTTACTGACAACATTTGTACTGTAAATATTCTCAACTATTTCTTCCTAATGACAGTGTGCATATTTTGGTGCCCATGTCAACTGCCCACTGCTGTTTTACAAATGGGTCAAATACAGAGGTCACATTTCTTGTGGTGCACTGTGTGCTGTGTTCACAATGACAAATCACATGACCACTAATAATTTTACTAATGGTCATTTTCAGATCTGCAGTGCATTTCAGATTGCTAGGTTTGCAAACAGAGAGAACATTCTGAATTTGGCAAGGCTTCTTGCACAATTTTTGGAGCGATTTCTGTGTAAATGCTGTTTTCATTCATCCAGAAGAGACTTTGTGAGATCTGGCTCGCAATGTCCATTCTAGTCATCCCGAAAAAGTTGGATAAGGCTCAGGTCCAGATCTTTCGCACCAAACTCACCAAACAATCATGTCTGTTCGGCCCCTGTTTTGTTAACTGGAACACGGTCACGCTGAAACAAAAGTTTTTCTTTTCCCCCTCTCCAAACTGTTCCCAAGTTGGAAGCATAGAATTGTCCAAAATGTCTTGGGTTTGTTGGAGGACTAAGATTTCCCATTTCTGTAAAAAGGGAATGGGAATTATGGGAAACCTCTAAAAAATCGGGGAGGTTTTGGACTTCCCCTCAAGCTGCTAAACCATAACCTGAACCTTAAATAGGAAATTACATATTCCATTTCCACATGCACACAAACACACACTTAAATACACACTCTGCATGTCGAGAGGAGGATTTCTCCTCTCAAGTTTTCTTCCGATTTACCAGAGAGGGAGTTTTTCTTGCTCCTGTCGCAAGGGGCTTGGGGCCGGTTTTGTGCAAAGCTGCATAGTGACAACCCCAACCGAATAATATTGAATTTGCAAGAACGTCATTACTGTTGTCAGTCCAAATGTCCAGCCTGCACACATTATGCAGAGAACACTTAACATGACACTTTAACAGTGTTCTCCAGTCATTATAGATTCCACCAATATTTCCAGGCCCAACACAGACCATTAAAAAGAAACTAGAGATGGCACCATCAGTCAGATAACCACTCAAACAGCTGGATCGGGTATCGGTGGCACTGGGCCGATCTATGGAGCCGATTTGTAAACGCGTGCGCGCTGAATTCGTTATGCATGGGAAGTGGCACTGCAGTAAAGCCGGTTTATTGTTCGACTACTGCACCATTTCTTTTTTTTGCACTAGTATTTCCTTAAGCATAACAGAATAATGTCAGTCATGTGTTCAGACATTTTGTAATGCATTATTTTCTGTTTTAAAAAGACTCAGAGACTGTATTGGATTTGTATTGTATCGACAGCTATCCAAATTTATAATATCGGTATCATATCATGAAAATGTATAAAAAGGTGGTATTGCGCCATGTCTAAAAGAAACACTACATCTTTTGCTTTATTGTGCTCGAACTAGTGTGATATACCAACAGTGTAAGGTTTAAAAATAAACAATGATATCCATCGTAACTCCTCCACCAGATTTTGGGTGTCACTACTTCGTTCCACGCATTGTAATTTAAGCAGATCACCATCTGTAATTAAGCACCATGTGTCATGTCTGACATGTAATCAAATGTGCGACCTCGTTGATCAGAAGTCTGTCAAACTACCGATTAACGTGTGTTAAAAGAGGAAGTTTGACCTAAAAGCATATTTAGCCCCATTTTTTGATTGCTCTTGGAGCGGTTCCTATCTCTCTGAAATCATGTCTGTTGACCAAATAATACATGTATTAGTGAGAGAATTAACTGCTTTATTTAAAAAAAACGAAAAAACACTCTGGCTTTGATTTGTTAAATCAAAAGACGAGACGCATAACTGGTTAATGTCCTATTGTAAAGCGTGTGTAAGTCTAAAATGATGTGCATCTGTGATGAGAAGAGGAGGAAAGGAATTAGGGAGAGGGATGCGTGAATGAATGAATGAATGAATGGACAAACCTGCTTTCCTGTGAAGCCTTGGCAGATGACTTTAGTGTCCTTGTTGATGTAGAGATTCTTCCTGGTGCCGGTGTAACAATGTCTGACCCCAGTCTGCTGCACTGAAAACACACACACACAAATACACACAGAAGAGACAGACAGACAGATTAATGCATAAACTGACCCAAGGGCTAGGAAAATCTGGTTGGGGAATAGTTAATATAATAAGATATTGCTTTTGGCTATACAGCAGCGACCAGGGAGATGGCGGGGCCAACTCCTTTACCGCTATAATAAAAACTGCCCCGAACACTGAATCGACAGATTTTACACCCCACATCTATTACTATCCAGATTATATGACTCTATATACGTGAATTGTTCCGTAAATGGTCTAATTTACATGACTGATTATTTGTAATATGTGTTTAGGGATTCTTGAAGGGTTACATACAAGAATAATAATAATAATAATAATAATAATAATAATAATAATAATAATAATAATAATAATAATTTTTACAGAACATTGCATTTCCTTTTTACAAGAACAACGTTTTGACAAAGGCTGCAATGATAATATAATCATCTAATCTAAAAGGGGTGATTTGGCCCAAAAACATATTTAGTCGCATTATTAGGTTCCAGTGAAGGTTTTACCATCACTTAAGATTTACCACATTTGGCAGACGCTCTTATGCAGAGGTACTTCCAATTCCCAATTTCAGATATCTCCCATGGAGCAACTTGGGCTTAAGGTACTAGCTATGGCACACAGTGACAGTAGTGCTGGAGGCAGGATTGAAACCCACAACTAGAGGTCGACTGATATGGGTTTTTCTAAAGCTGATGCCGATACTTAGGCCGATATATGCTGCCGATATTTTTTTTGGCCAATAATTAGACATTTCCCCTCTGTTTGTGTAGTAAAATATCACACTAATAATAACAAAGGATACACAAAATTTCTCAACTTAACATTTATTTAACACTGACTAAACATAAATATAAACATAAATAACGTAAATAAAACTGTAAATGTCTAAACAATAAATAAATATATAACATTTGAACTTGACTAATAATTTGTAAACAAAAAGTTTTCAAGTTACAAACTATTTCTGAGGGAAGATAAAATTGTAAACAACAATACAAAAATACAATAATCTAAAGGACAGTGCAAAACTTCTGGCTGGGGTCCTGCAGAGGCGGCAGCATGGATCACATGTACTGCAGCAAAACTCGGCTGTCCGCAGAGATGCCTGAATATCAGCGTACTAAACTCGGATAACGGCCGATGCTGATATCGTAAAAAATGCTAAATATCGGCCCGACCTCTACCCTTGGTCCTGAGGCGAGCGTCCTAACCACTAGACCACTATCACCCCAAGACAAACTTCTTTTTAAATGCTAAAACATTTGGCATTATCTTGTTATCTTGTTTTACTAGTGTTCTTTAACAAAAATAATGCGCCCATGAGATGTTTCGAGAATCTACAATTGTGGTTAAATGTGCTTTTGGTTCAAACTATGATTTTAACTAGGGCTGGGTGATACGGCATAAAAATAATATCGTGATATTTTTAAGCTATATCACGATACACAATATATCTCAATACCTTTAAATTTCCTCTAAATCACTGTGTAAATGATAAATTCGGCCCTATATTGCATAAAATGACACCAATATAATGAATTTAGCCAAAGTTTAACATAGTAAATGCTTTTATTTTAAACCAAACTATAATATAGCAAACTTTATACTGGGGACAGACAAGAGGACAAGGGGAGCCATTGATTGCGTGTAGTGCTGGGCGATACAACGATCTTGATATTTTATCGAGAGAAATGTGATGCCGATAACGATGATAAACGTAAGCTATAAAATTCGATCAGACTTGTTTGTCCACTATGCGACAGCGCCTTGAGATAGACAGTATCTTTGGCCGATCACGTAGCTTGGCATAACAGCCAATCGCAGCCAATGATGCAAATTTGCCCATAGCACACGAAGAAGCCGTGTGGTAAACATTAGCAAAGTGGTCGCGTGCCGAGATTGACGCGTCCGCTGAGCATGTCGTCATAAATTTACGCGAGCTGCAGTACCAGCAGTAATTGGGGCGGCTGTATGTTAAAGTTTAGCCACGTGACGTCAGCATCGTTGTTTACCATCAACACGGCTGAACGGTTTCACCGTCTTTTTTGCACCTTTGTAACATCCGGTCACAAATAATTTTTTACCTTTCATTTTCACAGCAAAATGTTTTTCACGCTGCCGCTTTCTTACTTCCCCTATTCTTTCACTTAACGTATGACTGCACGCTTTTTATAGTGTACACACTGCCATCTGTTGGAGTCCTCAAGAACAGCAAAAAGTATGCGCCAGCAAGTATAGTCAGTACACTTATGAAAGCAGTAGCGTCCACAAACGTACTCTGTCACATAGCGTTAAGTATACCGCAGCTCTAAGAAAAGATGTCGGGCAACCAGACGCCACGGTGAGTGAAGAAGAAGGCGATGAAAATGCAGGGTTTCGTAGCGCGAGAAGCAGCGGCCGGACAACAAATGCGTCCCGCCTTAACTACGTCCGCCTGAGAAATGAATAATAACATACGAATGTGAAAGCACCCAATGAGGCTTTTCGTAACTTAGCAACAAGCAAGCACTGAGAAAGTGCTCAAGAGGTGTTGACGGCTCTTGCCGCTTCAGCAGCGGCTATTTAAATAAACTTATGAGTGCTAAGCGCTTTTCAGTGAAAAAAAAAACAAAAAATTTTGCCTCAGTGCTCAGAGCTTTTAAGTAGTAGAAATTTGTTGAAATTATTTGTTTAATATTGTTTGATTATTTAACTTGTTCATTTAGTCTGTATAAGAATCCCGAAAAACCACAATATGACAATATATCGTGATAATTATCGAAATCGATCAATATGCCAAAAAATATCGTGACAATATTTTTGTTCATATTGCCCAGCTCTAATTGCGTGCTTATTAAACATGCAAGATCTAACTATTAAATCATAATTTTAAGGTCGATAAACTATAACTCTTCATCTTGTGTTTAATAAAAGAAACTGTCTGTAGTGTAGTCAATCACAAAAACCAGGAGCCATTAATAACAGGATTCACAGGCAGAAACAGCCAAAACCCGCCTCTAAACTACCAAAACCCGCCCCTTTCAAACCACAGATAGAAATCTCACTCAAGCAAAAAAGCTGCGCGTCAGTAATCTACTATCACAATATTATCACAAATCAAAGACTTGTTTCTGTAGCACTTTGTGCTCGAGTTTCATATTTGGAATTTACGCTATGAATTTTTGTGGCGTCATTTTGCGCGCCTAATTTTAAGTATTGATGACGCCAGGCGGGAAGCTTAACAGGAAGCAACATCTAAAGCGTACACAAAAACGCCGCGATGTGAATGTCTGTTTTGACGGGCAAAAAAGTTAAACTTGCCGTCTGTTTAACAATAACGTTAAGATTAATACTGATGGTCACGATATAAATAGCTTACTACATCGCACGTGGAACAAGCCGAGATACATCGAGTATATTATATCGCCCACCCCTAATTTTAACACAGAATATTAAAAGTTGGAGCAACTAACAGGTCGAGTATAAAAAAAATGCACAAATGCTGGCAGCTTATAAATAACAGAATGAAGCGGCAAGAAAGAATTCTACATGGATGGGGGAAAGCTTTTATCAGCTGACGACAAGAACAAAAGTAGATTATCACACTGCATGAAATCTGGTGCTTTTAACATCAGTAAGTTGGTACAGAAGAAAAAAAACGACAGATGTATAGTCAAAGGCTGCCTCTCGAAAGCAGCCCGAAGTTAAGACTTTCAAAGGTCGGAGGAAACACTATTCTAAATAAAGTTTCACACGCACATGACCCACACAGGCCAAAGTAGTACAACAAGTGACCGTGAATAAGGGCCATTAAGGCAAGTTTCCATAATGTCTTACAAATTTCAGGCCATCAGAAAAGCCAGCAAGCATATAAAAAGCCATTTAGACCCGAATTCATTTAGTGATAAGTGCTGGAAAATGTACTCTGTTAGTGTTCTTGTAATAAAAGATGTAAATCCTCACAACAGCTCAATAAAGGCTAGGAGAACCCTTCTTTGTACTTCCAATCTCAAACAAGAAATGTAGATTTAATAATTTCCATTGACTGGGTTTTTAAAAGATACATAACTACAGAAGGAGCAGCACCAGCATGTTCACAGAGCTACCACATTGGAAGTCTGACAAAGAAGTTTAGTGCTGGCGATCTGCTGTCTGCAAAGCCCCCCGTCATTACATCTGTGGTAATCCAGTCATCTGTGAGAATCTGGGTGTCAGTGAGCACTGGATTGGGGTAGTAAAGCTTAAGAAAATACACTGAAAGCAAATGAACTGTTTTGGTGAAAACACCTACAAATTTAGCTTACTGTCTTTTCTTCCCACGGCAGATGCAAGGACTGAAATTAAACAGATCTTATACTGAACAGCAGATGGTTAACGGCATTGAAAGGATAAAAATGTTTTAATAGTAGAAATCTTAAAGCTTTAAAACACTGACGTCCCACAACAAAAGAGAACCAACATTTACAGAGGAAAAAATATAGCAAAAAACAAATGAAAGTCTGCTTCCCTTTGTCATTACTCACACTCATTTCTTCAGATAATGCTGAACTTCCAGCCAAATGATTAGGAATCAACCCTTAAAGCCTTCGTAAGGCTTTAAACCATTAGATGTTACACAATGTCTTACCAAAATTATGAGGTTCAAATGTGCCTGTCTAGAGAGGAAAAGAAAACCAACATGAAAAACAAATAAAACTTTATTTCGTTGTTACGAGGCATTCGTTTGAGGTAGGGCGTCTCTTTGACCGCTTAATTGGGGCAAATAAAGTTTACAAACATAGTTCATGACATTCAGTGATGAACACTGCTGTAGACTGTAAGACGTTGAAGAATACAGATTCAAAAGTGTTGGCACACATGGCCTTTACTCCTACAAGAACTTCTCCTCGGACATCTTATAGGCATCAATATAGACCTGGTCCCCACTTTGCAGCAGAACAGCTTTCACTGTTCGGGCTCAGCTTTCCACAAGATTTTTGGAGTGTGTCTTTTTATCTGGAGCATTTATGAGGAGGTGCCCCGATGTAGTATGAGAGCTCCTGCTTGCAATCCATCAATACTTTCTAACTAAAAACAAAGGTATTGCATTAAAGGACGAAGGATTTGTGGTTTAGTCAAGTTTACCACGCTAAACTCACTCCAGCCGAAGCCTTTTGTGGACTTGCTGGTACAGAAGTACCATTTACCCAATCTGTTCTATTCACTATGATAGAGAGTATAAATGATATATTATGCAGTTTTACTCCCATAGAACATGAAGTGGACAGAAAAGGAAGTTTGGTATTGTGAAGGATTTCAGTTCAGCCGAACGGATGTCCAGTATTGGCAAAATCTGAAGTCCAAAGTTGCACAAGAGCAGACTTCTTATCAGCAACTTTTACTATGTTTCACAGTCCAGTCCTCCACATTTACTCTCTTAAACAGTTCTGATAAAGCCAATCAAAAACAAACAATTCATAGTGTGCATTCAACCAAGTTGTTAAGTGCTACAAATTGAAAACCAATTGAAACATATGATTTGAAGATGTGGGACTAAGACTCTAAAATAAAATCCCCCACGCAATAGATCATGTAATGCAGTTAAAATACGGCAAATTAGTTTGTTGTAACTATGTCTATTGCGCCTGCGCACAACGGAATAACGATATATCGGACAGCTCTAGTTCTCGTTTACAGCAAAACCAACGAATGCCCAAGAATGACATTCACATTCAAACAGAGACGCCTACATTTACCAAACTAGGTAGTTACCTATACAAAATGTGTACAGCTGTAAATTAAATAGAGTAAAAACGAGGTACAAGAGTGTAAAGAGGAGACGGTGAAAGTTCATTAGTTCATCAGGCCTTGCAAACAGGCAGCGCACGGGTCAGCCGCGGGTGGGCGACGGAGATTTAATGCCCAAATAAGACTTAAATATGTTGTTCATGTTCAATCACTAATAAACATGGTGTAAAATAAAGATATAGGCGCATCTTAGTAGACGTTAAACTTACAGAGGAGACGGGCGAACAGTCTGCTATGCGACATCTTCGGTCATTCAGCAATGACACGAATCCGCGACGGACCCGAACGTCAAACATTGATACGCGTATAAGCCGGGTTATAAATAAAATTATGACGACAGGACCTCTACTCTTTAACTCATGGAACTACGTTTGTGTGCTGTACACGTGCGGTTTATGTTCGGCTTGGCAAATTAATGTGAATTGTTAATAAGATTGAACAAGACATCGTTGATAGAGGCGGTCTTATGTGGGTCTGACTTTGTAAAAGGAGTGCTGGGAAATGAGTCTACCAACACCACCGTACTGTATTTAATAGACTGTAAAGACCAGTATATAACCCTAAAATGTATTTTTCTGCCAAATAAATAAACTTTTCGCATTGAGTAATCTGGATATTTTTAAAAATATATAAATCACATGAGCTAGCAATTATGATGCATACATACAGCATTTATTAAGAGACAAATAGAGACAACAAATACTGCAAAACATACCTTCCTTTTTACTGTATGCCTTTTCTGCTTAGTACATAAAATAATGATCAAGAAGTTTACCCTCTAGTGAATCTTCATCTTTATTAATTTTAATGAATATAGAACAAGGGGGGGATACAATTGCGCTAGTTAAACCATTCTCACGAAATATGAGTATGTGTTTAGCACATCTCTGGAACATGTTCTGAATTTAGATAATCCAAAGGTTAAAATACACGGTATGTTTGGTTTTAGTTCAGGAGGTTATGTTATCGCTTTAATGGATAATATTATTTTATATTTGCTTTTACTTAGATACTGTACTGAAAAAGTGCGTGTAATTACTATTTTGCTCATAAAAATCGTTTTTCAATCGCAGGCAGACTGTCTTTTCAACTGCATTAATAAATATTTACATATATTTATTATTATATTTATTAATATTTTTATATTATTATTTATTATATTTTGGGTAGTGGTGTATATCTAGATATAAATGTGTATTTACGTTTTGTGTGCCATGTTTGGGCTTTAAAACAGTGTTTATCTCAATTTTATTTAACCGAAAAACATAATTTGGACATTTATACAGGTTAAAATCGCGGTCGTTGCAAGTGGGTGGGAGCCACTGCTGTTTGCTTAACTGAATCAATTAAATGTGACGCTGATTGCACGTGGGTATTCGCCTGCTGCCTTACGCCAGCTGTCCCATATGCCCTGACGAGTGCTGCGCCGCCTGCTACGCAAAAACACCGCGCCGCTTGACTTGCGCAGTGACGTAGCGAAGTCCCAGGAAATAACTCGCACGTCGTGTGAATGAAAAAGAAAACAGAGAAAGAGCACACAAAAGTCCTCAAGATGTAGGCAGCAAAACGGTGTCCTGCATCATTAAAATCCAGCTGCCCGCCTACCTCAAGAAGCTGCCGCTGCCCGAGACGATCGGAGGCTTTGCCCGACTCACAGGTAACACGACAAGGCAAAACGCAGCCTAATAGCAAGAAGTGATTGAGTCGCGGAAAGTTAGAGGTTTCTACAACATAACTGGTGTGTGTGAGCGACTGAGCAAAATTGCTTTCCTTTCTGTTCTTGTTTTTGGTGATCGAGGCCCTATTTATGCAATACTCAATTTAAAGGAGATTGTAATAAAAATTGTAAGAACTTTTAGCCACCACCTTCTATATACAAGATACACGCATCCTCCTTTAATTGTTCTCCCCATGTGTAGAGCCAAAAGTTCTTACTACTATTCTCCTTTAAGTTAAAAAATAAAATGCATCAATTAAGCCTTTCCATGAAACCTTTATATCTGTTTAGTCTCATATCTATCAATCTATCTATCTACACACACACACACATACAGACAGACAGAGGGAAAGAATTTATTGGATTAACTTATGTAAGGTATGTTTTACTTTAAAAAATAATAACAAAACGAACGTGGAAAATAACTTTTGTGCTAACAGTCCCTACAGAAATTTGAGAGTTCTTTCTGTGTGAGTAACTGATGCGTTATATATTCTATCAGACAGACTCCCTTTTGGAGGTTAGGAAAATGAGAACTGGGCGAGTTTTCCTTTTGTATCAAGCACTTAAAAAGTTGAAAACTGTATAAAAGGTTTTTGGTGATTATGTATAAGGATCTGGTATCAAAATTTTTTATTAGTTTGATAAAGATTGAGAAAATGTCCAAAACATAACACAACTGCCTGAGATTGAAGCTTTCTGACCCAGGTTAAGCAAAATGTATTTATCTGTATTCATGTTTTGGTAGATATGAATGATCTAAATTGTTTTGGTATATAGAGGCTCTGTTCATTTTAAACATTTAGTATTTCTCTTTTAAAATTCAGTCTGCGCTGAAGCTAAGCATAAGAGACACATCTCAAAATTCTCTTTGCTCCCTATGCAGTGTACATCATGAAGCAAGTATCACCGTCTCTTTACATCCTGTGTTGTGTACTTTTGTGTCAGTTTAGTAGTAATTTTACACCGGGTTGTATAACAAAACTTTTTGACATGTAGTGCACTAGTTAGGCAAAAAATCATTCACCACAGGTTTATGTCATGCACTTCAGAGTAGAGAGCTATTTGACACTGACACAAACCCAGTCAGAGAATGCAAGTCACACCCGTCCTCGGCCGTCCAGAAAGAAAGAAACCTAGCTTTTTGGTAAGGATAATAAGATATTTACGCATATATACATAGGTAAATGCAGTCTATAACCAAAAAAATAAAATGAATTCCTAGATATGGTTGTAATTATTTTATATGTTTATATTCAGAGTAAAATATATATATAATGCACTGTACTCTGAATGAAAAAGATATACAATGTCCCTAAATATTTTAAGTCATTACTAAGTAATTTATCATACTGTGTCACATTTTACTGTGCAGCTATAATCTTCTTCAATTCTTGCCTTAATCCCTCTGAAGACAGGAGGCAGAGTAACTACATTTATTTCCGCCAAGCCTCCCACGACTTTGAAGTTGCTTTAGTGTTGGTAAAAAACTGCAGCTGAATTTATACTTCACCTCCCATTCAACCTCAGTAGCATCAAAACATCAGCCATCAATTAGCAATGGAAGAAATGTTCAAAATGCACATCCAAATGTACAAATTCTTCTACCAATTTGTCATAGGGCTTCTCCTGTGAGAACTTGTTGCTGTTCTCTCCTTTGATGCTGAAGTGTAATTGGCTTAGTATCGTTTTATGAAGCGTATAACCTCGATTCAATTCCATGAGATTTCTTTCCTGCATGTCTTAGCACAGTCCCAATGAATGCATCATTGGGTTTGCCACTGGTTTTTGGAATTCCTCATAGAATTAGGAGGTTATAACCTTCCATGATCGATACACTTCTTAAAACGAAGCTTCAATTTGATTATGCTACTGCTGTGGAATGCCAGGCAGGAGGGTTCACACAAGTGAAAATGATGGTAGCGTCCATCCATGAGGCATCCCTGTAATCTAGTTTAGAACTGCATCAATCTCTCAAGATGACTAATGCTGGCAAATTGTTATGCTTCCAATAACCAAGAAAAGCACTAGAAATTGTATCCACACAGGTTTAAGGATCTTGTTCTCAAGGTGAGAAATGTTGGACGTGTTTGGAGGATCTGGCCAATCCAGCCAATAGGATGCAAATAAAATGTGGTCAGGTCATGGCTGGTGCTGGAAGTTGTAGCATATTGTCTACTTGTTTTCTTTAGAGGACATATGGAACATGCCAAAACCTCCCTCGGAGGATAGAGTCATGCTCAAGCCAACAACCTCTGGAGATGGGATATAGGGCCAGACTCAAACTCCATTACCTCATGCCTAACACCATCATCATTAGCCAACTGGAGTAAGGCTTTAACCCGGTTGCTCAAGGGCACAGTGGTGGTAGTACATGAAGTAAGAGTTCAAGTCTCACTCTATCTTGCCTCCAAGAAGTTGTGGGTTTGTGTCTGCCTCTATCCTATTACCGAGACCTCAAAGCTGAATGACTGCGCACCACAGATACCCACGGAAGCCTAAGGTTTGTTCTTATCTATGTCTTCAGTTTCCGAGTGGCTTCGTCTCCTTCCTCTGCTTGGCATTTTGGCCTTATTGGGCTACCTCACTATCCGGCCATTTCTGCCCAAGAAGAAGAAACAGAGGGACTGTCTGATAAACTTGAAGATCCAAAAAGAGAACCCCAAAGTAGTCAACGAGATTGACATAGAAGACCTGAGAAGCACCAACGTTTGCTACTGCCGGTGTTGGCGCTCCAAAACGGTAACGAAACACTTGTCTTTCAGGGGTTCTCCTTGAAGTGTGACGTTTGCATCAAGCATTTCGGGTTTTGTCATAAGTCACCAGTGGCCTTTTAAATGGGTTTCTGGACTCTTGAACTAGATTTAAGTGTTGGCTGACTTGCTCACTTCATCTAAGAATATTAGTAATTGTTCTGTTCCCAAAAGCTTGGTAATCAGGAACTGACTGAAACTGAAAAATCGGCGTGTCCCTAATCTTGTTTCCTTTCGCAGTTTCCCGTTTGCGACAAATCCCACAACGAAGCTCACGGGCGCATAACGCTGGGCCTCTATACCAAGAAGAAGATCTTATAATCCAATTTTTTGTCCCATCACATGTTGAGGGAGGAGAAACGACTTTCGCCTTTTGTCCCAAACTCCTGTTTTTGTTTTGTTTGTTTGGGTTTGTTTTTGTCCCCTTCTCACATTTAGCCTATGCAGTTAAGATTTTAAAATATATTCTTGTTTCCTCAATTTCCGTTGTATTTTGCTGTATGTTAGCTGCTTATATCCTTTGACCTCTTTTTAAAAAGAAGAACGCCACAATGCTGTACATTTGCATGTTGTGAAGTTTCGAAAAGATTTTTTGAACTGTTCATTTTATCGATACTCTAAAAAAAAAAAGGTGGATGCAGTCCTATCTCGAAAGGTGCAATATACAATCGGGACTCATAAACTTTGTCTCATTTGCAGAAAATTCAGTTGTTGGAATAGCCACGCAGTCGCTCGACAACTCTGAACGCTCCAAACCATTTCATAAACGTTCCTGTTTACACATTATGGGAAGCAACTCTTTTCCACTTCATAACAATATCTAACCCTCAGCCCACTGCCGTACTGAAACATGAATGTTTTGTTTCGTGCTGTTGCATTCACTTAAAAAAACTATTTTCCTTGTCCTTAACTTCAGGTTGGCTTTCAATGCTGACGAGAAGATAACGTTGCAAACGTTTCTGCTCTTAAATGTAACATTAAAAGAGAAGAATTTCAGGTTAGGTAGAGCTGTAGAGCAAATTTCCACTCTGTAATACGGCGGATTATCCATGTTATAATGGGTGTCGAAGGCACTAAAATCCGAGGTTGTGGTAATTAGTCTTAGCTGGTTGTAATGTGTTGGTTAAATTTCCAATAAACTAGCAATAACTTGCATTAGTCTGCGAGAATCATCATTTGCTGTGAGCAGCAGCGCTAACCACTGCACCATCGTGCCGCCCGATCACATACATTCAATAACTAGTAGTAATCTGCATTAGTTAAGAGAAATTTTCATTAACTAGCGGTAATCTGCATTAGTCTGTGGTAACTTCATTAGCTAGTGGCAATTGATTAGCTAATTGTAATTTTCATCAACTAGGTTTTAAATAGTTGTAACTACAACTATACTGTATATGCAGTGTAGCAGCGCAATACAGTTATAACCCAAAAACATCCCTTAGCTAGTGAAGCATTTCCATATTACTTTCTAGACAATGCTATCTTCTGCTAGTATACTTCCATAGAAATACCTGCTACGTCATGTTATGTCATTGGACATGAGCTAGCAGTAATTAGAATTTAAGAAGTATAAAGAGGACATGCTATACCCCTCCTTTTTGTCTCTTAAAAGCTTCTGGAATAATCAAAGGTGGTCAAAGAAGGTATTGATGTTGACAAAAGTTAGATAAATACTAATAGATAACGCAAATGTCTCCCAAGAGAAATTGCCATTCATTGTGTTAGCCGCTACTGAAAATATGTTATCTAGCATAAAGAGTAACTATTAATGTTGACTAATTTGGAAAACAATCATATGTGAGACATTTCCACATCCATACATCATCACTGAACTAACCCATTAATGCTGGAGAAAAATGGGTCTGTTTTTTCGGTGAACTGCTCCATTAAAAACCTTTTGTGGTGAAAAATAACATTTCCATAATCATTATGCATACAACAGCATATTAGTAGATTGTAGTAGTGCATCAGAGATGTTGGCCAAAATAACTGCAAACTTTTATGAAAAACTGTCAAGGAATTTTGTGATTAAAGTTAGAGTAAAATTACATTGACATTGTGTAATCCCATTTTTCAGCTGTTTTTCCCCCGCAATTATTTTCAACAGTGAAGTTTTCTCCCACAAAATCCAAAACACTTCTTCCACAATTTTATCTGAGTTTTTTATCTCCATTTCCCACATTTTACCAGCTTTTTATTCTGCAGTTACTTCCACATTTTTTTCTGCAAATTTTTCCTCGTAATTTTTCCTGCAAATAGTTTTTTATGAAATCCTTTTTTCCTCTTAAATTTTTTCCCTTTCTTTTAATTTTCTTTACCCCCTCCTTGTTTTATTATATTTTCATTTTTTTTGTATATACACTGGCCCTAACACATTGGCATGCATTCAACTCTGTTTTCATATGCAAATTAGGGATTTTATTTCACAAAGTTGTTGCAACAAAAACACTCTTACCTCTACACTGCTGTTAGACAAGACATGGCACATTAAAGCCATTAAAATTACATTTTAACAAACTTGTTGGCTCAAGATCGACCATCAGAATACTACTATGTATCTTCTGTATTTTAGCTAGGTTTTTCTGAAACATTAATCTTGTCTGTTGTTACAGTCTAGGTAAGATGTGTTTTATTTGATTATAAAAGTTACATTTGTAACTACTTATGCCTAATCTTTTTTTTTTCCTTAAAAATAAAACATGGATTATTCACCCTTAAAGTCCTCTTTGTTTCAGAAAAGGTTGAGAGAGAATAAAATCATGCTGAGTTACAATGAAATTACAGTACAGGAGAAGAAATCAACAGAATTCCTGATCTTATTTGACTCTGATTTGCATTCAGAAGTATAAGTTGTGTGGTGTTTTTTTTTTTCCAAATTAGTTTGTTTTAATACCTTCCTGTCATATCAATACTGTTACTTTCTTTAAATTATATCAGTATAGCATTATAACATTTTCTTTACAATAATGAGCAAAGCAGAAAAAGACTCACTTGGTCATTTCTTGTTTCCACTTGCACACTTCCTTCATTATCAACCTGGGTTTCTGTAGTTAGAACACAGTTTTTTAAATTTTACTTTATAAAAAGCAAAAACACCAGTGAAGGCCTTCCAAACCCTTTTACAGAACACCTACACAACTTAGAATGCTGAAAAACTAATACATCAGACAATGCCTTAAAACCATAATGATGAATGAAAAGATTATTCCTACTTCAGTCCATGTTAAATCGAGCTGAGACGCTTTTGAAGGAAGCTGTATGTTTGAAAATCCCACAATAATTCTGGCAAATTAAATGACACTTAATATTAATCTTTTCTCATTTATGCAAAATGCCGTCAGAGCTTCAGACCGAGCCATGATCAAAATATTGCCCTGAAGTTTATTCTCTAATTTTTATATATATATATATATATATATATATATATATATATATATATATTTATATATATGTATATATATATATATATATATATATATATATATATATATATATATATATATATAGCTGGTAAATGTTATTACGGCTGGGAGATCGAGCATAATGTTAGTTTTCAGTGCTTCCAACTCATTATTAACTAGAGGACATTAGCATTAGTTAACAATGAGGTAATTGATCTCATTATAAAATGTTAGCCTACCATTAACTACCAGCAATAAGCCACCTGTACGTCCCATAAGCAAGCCCAAATAATAAAAGTTTGCCACAAGTACCATTAGCGGACGTTAGCAGTTACTAATGATTAGAATTGGAGCTCAGTATTTACTGTTAGCTACTTCATTAACTACCAGTGATTAGCCCACTGCAGGTACCATTTGCGAGCCCAAATGATATGAGTTTGCCACAAGTACCATTAGCATTACCTAGCCGAAGTTAGCCAAAACTTATTTTTCCGGGCAATAAAACTTGGACTTTTTGTGCCTAATTCTTGTGTGTATTGTTAATCCAACATGCTTTATCACCTGGCTCTTTTTATATTCAAATAGTTCAACCAACTGTTGAACCAACTGAATAAACTGTAACAATTTTATGATTTAACATGGAGTGATGCAGTTAATAAATAAATGAATAAATAAATAAATAAATAAAATCTCACACTACGTCTTTGCAGTAATGACCTGAGAAAAGTAAACATAAGAAGGTCCCTCATATTGTGAGTCTGTAAAAGGAACCTAGTCATTTTGCTGAGATCAGAACAGTGGAGATATTTGGCTTACAAAAATATCTTCTAGTAACCAGGGATGGAAGTAACGAATTACAAATACTCACGTTACTGTAATTAAGTAGATTTGGGTAGTTGTACTATGAGTAGTTTATGTGTAATTTTACTCATACTTGAGTAATTTACACTAATTATGTAATCTATTTCACATTTATAAAATCAAAAAGTCGCCATTGAGTATTTCACAATTTGGAATTAATATTCAAACCTTTTCATCCGCATCTTTGTTAATACACAGCACCGCGACCGCGCCAATTAATCTGTGATGTAAGAAGAATAAACTCCGCAGCAGCAGGCACAGGTGTCTGGAGGTACCACAGGAGTACAAACCAATTTACAGACTTAAGATTTGGAGACAAAGAAGCCAAAATGGAGAAAATGGAGCCAAACGAAGCCGGATACGCTTCTGTTAATTTAGAAAACTAGCTCTTGCTGAAGCTTAACAAAACGTTCAGAAAGTGAAATGTGAGAGAAATGCTATTATGTCTAAGAGTTTAAGACACTTACCTGCCTGTTGTTCGCAGTGTAATGGGGGAAAAGTTTAAACTGTTCTATGCATGTGTTCAAAAACATTTTTGTCACTGTTTTAACAAACAAAATTCCTGCTTTATATCTACATTTACTTACAAAACAAATTGCCTTTCTATACCTTGTTTATCTGAGAAATGTGCTTTGAACGTAGATATTTTATACTGGTGAATTGGAATACTTACTATAAACGGAGTTAAAATCGGCTGTAGCTTGGAATTTGGTAGAACACTGAATTTGCAGGTTTGCAAATGTAAACTCTTAGCATTGTGATTTACAGAACTAAGCAAATGCAACAGAACTCTGATTACTGTTGTGTTTGAAGATAATTATGTATATTTATGAGTAATGGATTTTCACTTTGTATGTTTGGTCTTCAATGTGCTTTAATAACGAAAGTGTCCTATTTAGCCTGCTACTAATGCATGAACTTGGCTATCCAATAATTATAGCGAGCATTTCCAAGGCTTTCAGGTTTGTTTCGGATCGCCCACGTCGACATTGTAATTGAACACAAAATAAACAAACAGCTATTAAATAAAAAAGACATTATTAGGTAAACAACACCATTTTCTATTTGTTGTTTACAGACCCTGGAGGTTAACCGCCATCCAGTCTTTTTTAATCATTATAGTTCTAACTGTTTCATTACTGATATGTGACAAATCTACATGCTTTACACAAAAGTTGTTACATAATTTTAAATGGTACTGGTCAGCTGATTTAACTACCCAATCAGTTAATGCTAAAGGTCAGAATCTCTCTAAAACGATTGTGCTCCCCCAAAACTTGAGTGGACGATGGTCTTCTGTTCACTTTACCAGAGGATGTCAGCACAAAACACTGTGGGACTCTCCAGGGCTTAGTCCTAGGACCTCCTCTAGTTTTGGGTGATGATTTGTTTCCGTCGCTGCCCATGGTCTAGATACCGCCCTCCGAGAAGTTCCAAGAGCCTCAGATGGCGCTCTCATAGGTCACAGGCGTGTCCGGTGGCTGACAGAGCGCTCTGCTTACGGGTTGCAACATAGAAAAAGATTTCCAATTAAAAATTACGTAAAAAATATTAGTACCTTTTATATTATATATATACTATATATATACTATATACCCATAGTTTTATATACTATTAATTATGACTCTAACTGATAAATGTTCTGATTCCAATTTCATTCATTCTAAAGCTAAGGAAAGTCAAAAATGTGTAATATTTATAAATACACTCTGGAAGATTAATTTCCCAGAAGAGTTATGACAGAATTAAATTGCAGAAATACTAATAATATTCTTTTGGACAAATATGGTCATAGTATGTATAATACATTATATACAGTATATTATATATAATGTATCACACGATGATAATGGTAACTTTTTAAAAATCAATTTATAGTTGATAATAATGTTTAACTTCTCTACATTTCATTTTAAAAAACATTTTTACCTTTTATTTCATGACTTTTTACAGCATACAGAACATATTAAAATTAATATATTAATGACTTTTTATATGTAGTTGGATATACAAAGTTGGGCATGAATATTGAGAGTGAAAGAGCATGTGTATCCAAACTTTTCATTAGAACAGTTCATAATTATGTGTCCAATCCACTGTTCTAATTTGACTGTTCAAAGTCTATGAATGGCAGGTTCTTTTGAATACAACTTCCAAACCCAAACAACAAAACAAATGGCGTCCTCTGCTCATGCAAATTGCTGCAGCCAGCTTTAAAAGAGACACAAAGTCCTATGTCTTCCATTACATAATAATAATGTCTCTCCATTATAATAATAATAATAATAATAATAATAATAATAATAATAATTTCCTGGGCAAAGTCAAAAGTCCCCAACAACGTGAGTTACATTTTCACTGCAAAAAAACTTGAGTCAATTTTCACTACTAAAGTGTAATTTTAACACAATCTGACAGAAAGGGTGAGTGTTAGAGTTACATAACAGCATTGATCATATCATTGTTAATCCAACTTAGCCAGAAATGAAATTTAGCTCCAACCACGCATTTACTTTACAAAGGAGAGTAAAAAAAAACTGAAATTGGGCCTGAGCCTAAGTCCTACTTAGCTGTATCCGTTTTATGCACACCATCCATGAAAGGGGGTCCTGTTTGTTTTGCAGATTATGGGATAGCATGGCGCCCTCTAGACAGCCGTCAGAATGAAGGGATTTCAGATGCTGATTTAGTATCTAGGGGAAGACGCCAGGATGCTTTGCAAACCTGAAGCACGAAACATGGCGAAACATGGCTACAGTTTTTGTTGAAGGAAGCACGCAAAAATAGTGACAGTACAGTATATGTGGCGTTTACGAACCGGAAATTTAACGAGCAGCAAGTTTTCGGCCTGTCTGATGGTCGGTAACGAGTGGCGTCCCATTTCCTCTACCCCTTGCGTCTTTCAAAACAAGGGCACTCCAAATCTAAGGGGTAGGGCCAATGAAAGGGAACTGGGATTAGGCCTTCAACTCTTGGAACTCAGGCACAGCGTTCACTGTTGAACCATTTGGACCAACTGTGCATTCATCTCTGGAGCGTATAGAACTATGTGTGTTGGAGTGTGTGTGTATGAGATTCCTCACCCCACTCGGGGTTCTTGGGTCTCCGCAGTAGTCGTGGTCCGCACAGACCGATGAGCAGGGCTCCGACCGGGGCAGTGAGGAGGATGGACAGCACGGCCACCGTCAGAATGTCCATGCTGTGTCGCCAGCAGCTCAGCTTCCGCTTCCCCGCCGCCATCCAGCGCCGTAGAGCCGATGGCGGCCTGCAGGGAAGACGGCACGCTTCTGACACTGCAGTTGAACGTCATTTAGATTGCTGCAATTGAGATTACTCTAGCTCCTGCCCAGGTTTTACTGCCGACTGGCAATACAGACGCTTGAGACCTCTGTATTTGACCCATCCGTAAAGGAGCAGTGGACTTTTTTTGGCAACGCCTGGGGAGCAGTGCACGGACGGTATCTTGCTCAGGAGTACCTCAGTAGCACCTTTACTGGTCCAGGACTTGAACCTGCGACCTTCTGATCACCAGGCCAACGGTTATGGAGTTGGCCACGTAATCAGGAGGTCGCAGGTTCAAGTCCCAGACCGGTAAAGGTGCTACTGAGGTCCACCAAGACCCTGTGATCGGCTTTTTTTAGAATGCGTCTAGAACAAGCACAAATTCATCATCAAATTGTTAGCTAAAGCTTATTTCCACTAACACTTGACACACTTCTAGTAAAAACTGTTACCGTGACTTAAAGAAATTGTCCCTAACATGCTGGGACATCGATTTGACGTGTTTAGATGATGTTCGGATTTTTAGTGAAAAAGAGTGATTGTCATTGTGAACACACCACAGCACAGCACACAGTGCACTACAACGAAATGTGGCCTCAGCAGGACCCGCTCACAGGCAGCTAACATGGGCAGCGCCTGGGAGCAGTGCTTGGGGACAGTACCTTGCTCATTAGTACCTCAGTGGTACCTTTACTGGTCTGGGATTTGAACTGGCGACCTTCTGATCACGGGGCGAACGCCCGACCGTTACACTACCAATTGCCGCGAGTGAGGAATTGCAAACAATTGGCTAAGTTCACCTGAACGGTGGCTTTGGGCATCCACGCCAGAGCGATGAAGACCTTCTCTCGGAGGTTGAAGCCGGCACAAAGCACCAAGAGGAAGGTGAAAAAGATGCGAACAGTCAGGCCGATGCCGAGAGCAGCAAGACCCAGGCCTGAAGAACACACACAACACACACTTGCTCTTTAACAGGTGACAAACCTTCTCACAGTAATGTGTTCACAGTATGAAAGTCTTCTCCCCACCGTGGGTTTGCCTCTAAATCAATATCACCATCATCTCATACACACTTACCACAAAACTGTGAGGTTATAAACATCAATATAACACGTCTTAATATTTGTAAGGGGTTATATGAGAAAGTTAGATGAAAACACTTACCCACTGAGACGGGCTCCAGGGCGCTAATGCTGATCTCAGCACCAATAAGGCCAAAGAGGAGAGGCTGGAACACGTCCCAAACCTTACTCACCATCTCCTCTATGCAGACCTGAACACACAGACACAGACACACTTCAAGCTGTAGTTATCTAATTATTTGTGTAAAGGTATACTTTTTAAAAATTTTCATAGAATTCATTTGATGCTAATTTACTTCATTTTCCTCCTCTTTATTTTTATGCACCTAATTTTATTATTTTATAAGTATTTCTCTCTTTTGATAGTAAAAGGAAATTCAGCAAAAACAAAGTAAGACACTGATCAGGAACCATATCACCACAAACAATTTGCATAATACAATGTCGTAGTGTAACTACGTTTGCATTCGGGAATGCAAATGTGTAATTTTTTTCCATGTCCATTTTTTCATTTTGCAAATGCATTTCATTATTCATTATTATATATTCATCATAAATTGTGTGCGTGTTGATTTGCTGTCTGTTTCATGGTGTGAAACAGACAGATGACGCCACACCCCACACACATACACACAAATTGCAACACTTCAAAGCTGTCGTTTATTATTTTTGTAAACTGATTTCCAGCTTTCATAAATTAATGTTATATTATTTTCCTTTTCTAAACAGACAACATCTGTCTCTTTGTTTGATTGTCGTTCTGTCCCTTGATTCTGACTGCATTCTGTTCATAACAAGTTAATTTCAAAATGTAACACATTACAGACTACTAGTTACTGTTTCAAAGTAACTTGTTATAATACTACTGTCTCTAAACTGTAATGCGCTACATGACTTTTGAGTTACTTTCACCAAAATAACTGCGGAAATAGGATTTGGCATTCTAAACTGCTAGAATGTAGTTTATTGCAGCTCATTCTGTTGGCGTTGTGCTTGCAGCATAATGACTGTAGCCATACAGTCTGTAGGTGTAAGAGCCCAGCCCAGACCCAGGGAGGAGTCCACCTCATCAGACTCCAGCCCAGATCGTCACAGCAACCTCTGCGCACCAGAGATCTACGCGCTAATGAGTATTAGCCTATCAGACGACCTTCCAGTATTTAAAGACCCTTAGCTTCTATTATTATTTGCGGCGTATTGTTATGCCTTGTGCTACGCATCGCCGCTTTCTTGTGTTTGCTCTATTTCGGTTTGACCTTGCTTTCGTTCTGAT
Source organism: Distichodus sexfasciatus (assembly GCA_032718565.1). NCBI lineage: Eukaryota > Metazoa > Chordata > Actinopteri > Characiformes > Distichodontidae > Distichodus > Distichodus sexfasciatus. Next base: position 170,416 of record JAVGVS010000224.1, on the reverse strand, counting down.
TACCCCTCTGCCTCTGACGCATTCGAATTGTTTGCCTCGTGGGACTGTGTATTTTGGTATCGACCCTGCCTGAATAAACCTACATTTTTTCGTATTAATTCACCCCTGTGCCTGTTTACCTGGTTTTATCGTCCGAGAAGTTCCAAGAGCCTCAGATGGCGCTCTCATAGGTCACAGGCGTGTCCGTGGCTGACAGAGCGCCCTGGCTTACGGCTGCAACATAGAAAAAGATTTCCAATTAAAATTAAGGTAAAAATATTAGTACCTTATATTATATATACTATATATATACTATATACCTTACAGTTTTATATACTTACACTATGACTCTAACTGATAAATGTTCTGATTCCAATTTCATTCATTCTAAAGCTAAGGAAAGTCAAAAATGTGTAATATTTATAAATACACTCTGGAAGATTAATTTCCCAGAAGAGTTATGACAGATTTAAATTCTAGAAATACTAATAATAATATTCTTTGACAAATATATCATGTATGTATAATACATTATATACAGTATATTATATATAATGTATCAATAATGATGATAATGGTAACTTTTTAAAAATCAATTTATAGTTGATAATAATGTTTAACTTCTCTACATTTCATTTTAAAAAACATTTTTACCTTTTATTTCATGACTTTTTACAGCATACAGAACATATTAAAATTAACATATTAATGACTTTTTATATGTAGTTGGATATACAAAGTTGGGCATGAATATTGAGAGTGAAAGAGCATGTGTATCCAAACTTTTCATTAGAACAGTTCATAATTATGTGTCCAATCCACTGTTCTAATTTGACTGTTCAAAGTCTATGAATGGCAGGTTCTTTTGAATACAACTTCCAAACCCAAACAACAAAACAAATGGCGTCCTCTGCTCATGCAAATTGCTGCAGCCAGCTTTAAAAGAGACACAAAGTCCTATGTCTTCTCCATTACATAATAATAATGTCTTCTCCATTATAATAATAATAATAATAATAATAATAATAATAATAATTTCCTGGGCAAAGTCAAAAGTCCCCAACAACGTGAGTTACATTTTCACTGCAAAAAAACTTGAGTCAATTTTCACTACTAAAGTGTAATTTTAACACAATCTGACAGAAAGGGTGAGTGTTAGAGTTACATAACAGCATTGATCACATCATTGTTAATCCAACTTGGCCAGAAATGAAATTTAGCTCCAACCACGCATTTACTTTACAAAGGAGAGTAAAAAAAAACTGAAATTGGGCCTGAGCCTAAGTCCTACTTAGCTGTATCCGTTTTATGCACACCATCCATGAAAGGGGGTCCTGTTTGTTTTGCAGATTGTGGGATAGGGGCATGGCGCCCTCTAGACAGCCGTCAGAATGAAGGGATTTCAGATGCTGATTTAGTATCTAGGGGAAGACGCCAGGATGCTTTGCAAACCTGAAGCACGAACATGGCGGAAACATGGCTACAGTTTTTGTTGAAGGAAGCACGCAAAAATAGTGACAGTACAGTATATGTGGCGTTTACGAAACGGAAATTTAACGAGCAGCAAGTTTTCGGCCTGTCTGATGGTCGGTAACGAGTGGCGTCCCATTTCCTCTACCCCTTGCGGCTTTCAAAACAAGGGCACTCCAAATCTAAGGGGTAGGGCCAATGAAAGGGAACTGGGATTGGGCCTTCAACTCTTGGAACTCAGGCACAGCGTTCAATGTTGAACCATTTGAACCAACTGTGCATTCATCTCTGGAGCGTATAGAACTATGTGTGTTGGAGTGTGTGTGTATGAGATTCCTCACCCCACTCGGGGTTCTTGGGTCTCTGCAGTAGTCGTGGTCCGCACAGACCGATGAGCAGGGCTCCGACCGGGGCGGTGAGGAGGATGGACAGCACGGCCACCGTCAGAATGTCCATGCTGTGTCGCTGCAGCTCAGCTTCCTGCTTCCCGCGCGCCACATCCAGCGCCGTAGAGCCGATGGCGGCCTGCAGGGAAGACGGCACGCTTCTGACACTGCAGTTGAACGTCATTTAGATTGCTGCAATTGAGATTACTCTAGCTCCTGCCCAGGTTTTACTGCCGACTGGCAATACAGACGCTTGAGACCTCTGTATTTGACCCATCCGTAAAGGAGCAGTGGACTTTTTTTGGCAACGCCTGGGGAGCAGTGCACGGGGACGGTATCTTGCTCAGGAGTACCTCAGTAGCACCTTTACTGGTCCAGGACTTGAACCTGCGACCTTCTGATCACCAGGCCAACGGTTATGGAGTTGGCCACGTAATCAGGAGGTCGCAGGTTCAAGTCCCAGACCGGTAAAGGTGCTACTGAGGTCCACCAAGACCCTGTGATCGGCTTTTTTTAGAATGTGTCTAGAACAAGCACAAATTCATCATCAAATTGTTAGCTAAAGCTTATTTCCACTAACACTTGACACACTTCTAGTAAAAACTGTTACCGTGACTTAAAGAAATTGTCCTTAACATGCTGGGACATCGATTTGACGTGTTTAGATGATGTTCGGATTTTTAGTGAAAAAGAGTGATTGTCATTGTGAACACACCACAGCACAGCACACAGTGCACTACAACGAAATGTGGCCTCAGCGTTAGACCCGTCCGTGGGCAGCTAACATGGGCAGCGCCTGGGGAGCAGTGCTTGGGGACAGTACCTTGCTCATTAGTACCTCAGTGGTACCTTTACTGGTCTGGGATTTGAACTGGCGACCTTCTGATCACGGGGCGAACGCCCGACCGTTACACTACCAATTGCCGCAAGTGAGGAATTGCAAACAATTGGCTAAGTTCACCTGAACGGTGGCTTTGGGCATCCACGCCAGAGCGATGAAGACCTTCTCTCGGAGGTTGAAGCCGGCACAAAGCACCAAGAGGAAGGTGAAAAAGATGCGAACAGTCAGGCCGATGCCGAGAGCAGCAAGACCCAGGCCTGAAGAACACACACAACACACACTTGCTCTTTAACAGGTGACAAACCTTCTCACAGTAATGTGTTCACAGTATGAAAGTCTTCTCCCCACCGTGGGTTTGCCTCTAAATCAATATCACCATCATCTCATACACACTTACCACAAAACTGTGAGGTTATAAACATCAATATAACACGTCTTAATATTTGTAAGGGGTTATATGAGAAAGTTAGATGAAAACACTTACCCACTGAGACGGGCTCCAGGGCGCTAATGCTGATCTCAGCACCAATAAGGCCAAAGAGGAGAGGCTGGAACACGTCCCAAACCTTACTCACCATCTCCTCTATGCAGACCTGAACACACAGACACAGACACACTTCAAGCTGTAGTTATCTAATTATTTGTGTAAAGGTATACTTTTTAAAAATTTTCATAGAATTCATTTGATGCTAATTTACTTCATTTTCCTCCTCTTTATTTTTATGCACCTAATTTTATTATTTTATAAGTATTTCTCTCTTTTGATAGTAAAAGGAAATTCAGCAAAAACAAAGTAAGACACTGATCAGGAACCATATCACCACAAACAATTTGCATAATACAATGTCGTAGTGTAACTACGTTTGCATTCGGGAATGCAAATGTGTAATTTTTTTCCATGTCCATTTTTTCATTTTGCAAATGCATTTCATTATTCATTATTATATATTCATCATAAATTGTGTGCGTGTTGATTTGCTGTCTGTTTCATGGTGTGAAACAGACAGATGACGCCACACCCCACACACATACACACAAATTGCAACACTTCAAAGCTGTCGTTTATTATTTTTGTAAACTGATTTCCAGCTTTCATAAATTAATGTTATATTATTTTCCTTTTCTAAACAGACAACATCTGTCTCTTTGTTTGATTGTCGTTCTGTCCCTTGATTCTGACTGCATTCTGTTCATAACAAGTTAATTTCAAAATGTAACACATTACAGATTACTAGTTACTGTTTCAAAGTAACTTGTTATAATACTACTGTCTCTAAACTGTAATGCGCTACATGACTTTTGAGTTACTTTCACCAAAATAACTGCGGAAATAGGATTTGGCATTCTAAACTGCTAGAATGTAGTTTATTGCAGCTCATTCTGTTGGCGTTGTGCTTGCAGCATAATGACTGTAGCCATACAGTCTGTAGGTGTAAGAGCCCAGCCCAGACCCAGGGAGGAGTCCACCTCATCAGACTCCAGCTCCAGATCGTCACAGCAACCTCTGCGCACCAGATCTACGTCACCGGAGTATTAGCCTATCAGGGACGACCTTCCAGTATTTAAAGACCCTTAGTCTCTATTATTATTTGCGAAGTATTGTTATGCCTTGTGCTACGTACCGAGCGTTTCTTGTGTTTGCCTATTTTCGGTTTGACCCTTGCTTTCTGTTCTTGGATTACCCCTCTGCCTCTGACGATTCGGAATTGTTTGCCTCGTGGACTGTGTATTTTGGTACTGACCCCTGCCTGAATAAACCTGCGATTTTTCGACAATTCACCCCTGTGCCTACGACCTGGTTTTATCGACTCTGCGTTTGGGTTCACCTGCCTGTCGTTACAGTAGGAAACAGCTCTTTACTTCGCACATTTTGTCTTGCGGTGCTGGTGAATTTTTATAAAAACTTAACAGCACTAAATTTCGGGTTAATAGCGTGTTGTACCGCATGCTACTGAAATATGTAACAAGTATAATATTACTGAATATTAATTAGTAACGCCTTACATTACTGCTTTACAGCAAAAGAGTAATACATTACTGTAACTCTGTTACTTTTGTAACATGTTACTCCCAACACAAACATTAGAAACATTTTTCTAATAAAAACCTATATATAGCATGTAGATATAAGCAAATTTCTAGCCAGTAATAAACCTCCATAAAAATCAGCCTCTACAGTGCAGCAGTGTGACCTGTGGAATCTAAAGCAGAAGTGACATTCTCACAGTTCTAACAACGGCTGGTGAAGACTTTCTCACACTGTGCTTCACATCCTCCAGTAAGGGAGGGGGTGTGTGAAAGAGAAAAGACGAAGAGAATGCAAAGAAAAAAGTGCAACTGTGGTAACCTCATTATTAATCATTACCTTTAATAAAACTTTGTTACAATGCTGGACCAAGTCAGCAGATTCACTTAATATCTCAGTTCCAATTAGAACGTTTCTGGGCTGTACCCAAAGAAGCAGCTGAAGCAAGAATTCACACTCAAGGCCTCAAGGTTCCAAAGGTACAGCTCAAAAAGCATTTGCCTTTGCCAAAGCGCCACCTATAGGCCAATCACTACACCTTTAATCAAGATGCACACAATCACTAATACTAATTCACCATTGTGCAAGTTAGTTTACGGTGCATATAGATATGTAGCATCTTTAGCACCCCCTATTGTTCAGTTGGTGCCACTGTACATCACCTCGACAGAATCTTAGCCTAGGATTGTTTCTACCAAATTCTGTCAAATCAGTCACGGTTCTTGAGATATAGAAACGCAGCTTTTACAGGCCGAAATGCTTGTCTTCCCTGTATCACGCCCTGTAGGCCCTCTGATTGCTCTGATTTTTGTTGCTGTGTTCACCTAGTTTCAGGTCTATAGGTGTTATGATTTAGGCTACATGATGTGGTTGGTAGAAAATGATACATATATGGAAATACTAATAATAAATTAACATAGTTCATTAATGTAAGAAGAAATTGCTGTTACAGTAGAAAGGAAATGGAGCTGGATAAAAATGTCAATAAAAGGCAGGTTTTTGGGAAGACTCTGACCTTGGCCTTGCCCCAGCCCAGCCCAGCGAGGAAGGCCATCACCAGCGTGCAGAGGCCTCCAGACCCGGGGAAGCCCAGTACGTTACTGCCGAACACGGCGAAGACGGCCAGCCCCAGCAACAGGAAGGAGCGCTTCAGCGGCAGGCCTTTCTGCAGACAAAAACGAGACCAGATTTACTTATCCAGTTATTCAAAAAATCTCGATTAACTTTTTTAGTTTCAAATTTATCTCTCCATGCCACTGGGTCAACTGTGCAAGTTCTTGATATAGGATAGATGTTGCTGCGCCGAGAGCAAATAAGAGAAAAAATTATCCAGTCAGGTTTAATTCATCAGGTAAACTAAATATTGGTCCAAATCTGAAGTGGGTTTTAAGATATTAAGATCAAAACTCAGGACAGGACTCGATGGGCCTTGATGTCACTAGATTTTTTTTTGAAAGTTAATACAGAAAGTAAGGCTGCTACTGCAAGTTAGATGATGGCATTTCATTTTGACACTATCCATAAAATCTGTTGAGTTCAGAGAGGAAAGTGAGTGAGTAATCATTTGTCATTGTGACCAAACCACAGCAGAGCACCCATCCGTGAAGAAGCATTGGGCAGCTCTGGAAGTGCCTGGCGAACGACGCTTGGGGACATTACCTTGCTCACGGGTACTTCAGTGGTAACTTTACCGCTGTATCAACTATAGCTCCAGGACTTGAGTCGGCAACTCTCCAATCATGGGTCCAGCTGTGCTACCAACCACTTAAAAAACGCAGGGGACTGACATCCAACTTCAGCAAATCAAAGTCTAAAGTCACCTGCTTAATTGAACAGACAGACCTGACTACAGCCAGATTCTTCATATCGCTGTCCCTGTACTTACCTGATCTCTACTGGGGACGTAACGGAGGAAGAAGCCGAGAGCCACACCGGCAGCCATCCCTCCCAACACCTCCAGAACCCCACGGAGGATATTTAACCAGGTGGAGCCTACAGGGGGCACCACAGAGAGAGTTTAACTCAAGGGCTGAACGTTATCTCTGATGGATGCTGATAAGTGAAACAGGGAACTCCTTCCTTTAATTCACTCATGTCACTGTCCAAACAGCAACTCTTTCTACAAGTGCACCTGTGGAGAAAGCAATGCCCATGCAGGTGGTGAAGCCGGTGATGGCCAGGATGTCGTCAAAGCTGCCGGCGGCCATCAGCAGTGTAGGGACGCCCTGCTCCAGCCCGTAACCGTCCTTCTGCAGCAGCAGCATAGAGGGGACCACCACCGCCGGCGACACCGCTCCCAAAACGAACCTGTAATGAGGAGGTATGATGAATGCAATCTATAATGATCAAAAAAGCTATACAATTATTTGGACAGATAGTTAGGATTTCGATTGTTTAATTGTCAAATACATAGTGGGGTTGGATGGTGGAATGGATAGATAGCTAGATGAACAGATGGACAGACAGGTGGATGAATGGGTAGATAGGTTGATGAAAGGATGGATGGGCAGACAGACAGACAGACAGACAGCTAGCTAGCTAGCTAGCTAGCTAGATAGACAGATATATAGATGGATAGAATGGTGAATGGATGGATGGATAGACAGGTGGATGGATGATAGATACACGGACAGACAGACAGACATAGATACACGGACAGACAGACAGACAGATAGACAGATATGTGGACAGATGAATGGATAGAGAGATAGATGGATAGATGATGAATAGATGGATGGATAGATAGATAAATGGATGGATGAAGTGTACTATATACTGCATAAAGTGTAGCTAGTTTTTTTTGTTTGTTTTTTTTTTAAAGAAAAAGTGGAAACCTAATGTAAAGTGCACCTAGATATACACAGATGGATGGGTGGAAAAAAAATGGATGGACAGACGGTATGGATATGGATCATTTATATACAGTATTTAATCAATATGCAATCAGAAATCTAAATGTAAAGAATACAAGTTTCAAGGCAATGCTCACCCCAGAATGAAGCCCCAAACCCATGGCAGGCCCATGAGGAAATGAGAGACCAGTGCAACTGTGGACGCTTCGATGATGCAGGGCCCGACTGCCACACGCACACACACTCCTTTCAGCTTCTTAAGGGCCTGCAACACAAACACACACACATATACATACACAATGGTGAATATTAAAGTCATGGCTTAAAGAGCACCACTGCCGAAATTCCTGAACAATGTAAGAGGAGTATGCTCTGGTGAACGACTGCGTGTTCTTGCGGTCTTATACGACCACAGAGAAGAATAACGTCTCTTTCACAGAGAATCTCCCAAAAGATTCCCAAGCTGGTTTTACTTTTAATTTCATGAATTCTGATCATAACCATTTTGGTCCATTTTGGACTTTATTTTAATCCTTTAGTTTGCCTTTTCCAAGACAATATGGCACCAGTTAAGATCTGTAGCTAAATTAGCCATGTTACAAAGTTAACTTCTTACAGTGTTAACTTGTATGTGTGTGTGTGGTGTCATTTTAACTAGCTAATATTATATTTCCCATTGAAGAAAAACAATGCATAACTTCAGGATAGTATTAGCCTGACAATTCACAGAAATGTTCTAGAAAAGATCTCAGATGTTGTCGGATGTCAGTGTAAAACCTATCCTAATGAAAGCAAATGCAGGATCTGCCAAAGACCAGGGATAACACATTATCACATCAGAAACTGGTCGGACCACAAATGGCAAAAACGCTGATGTGTGAACGGGAGAACTGGTTCGCAAAGTACTGTTCATTTTGCTTAATCCGATCAACAAGTTAATAAAGCTGACACTAAAGCTGTCTGGAGAGTGGCTTTCTATAAACCTATGAGGGTTATGCGGGCCAAGAATGCAGCGTGTGTTGATCTTTAAAGATTCAAGATTCCTGGTCACAAACGTGGTTATACAAGTACACGTGTAGTACCCTAATGTACCCTAATGGTTCCTATGACTGGGCCAATAAAAACAGAATGGTAGAACTTAGAAATTAACCAGAAACTAAGAAACTGAAGGAACTACATAGAAAAAGATGCTCCTAAATAAAGATTTATACTATAAACAGTAAAGCTTGCTGGGCGGTGCATTGGTGCGAGTGGCATACCGAGCTGTCCAATCCCAAACCGGCTCTGGTTAGAATGACGGCGAGGGCGATGTTCCTGAGGGAGGCGGACCAACGGAAGTCAATGTAGACGGCATCCGTCACAACAGGGATGTTTCGGAGTAGGACCCCTGCTAACAGCATGCCTGAACACACATACGCGCACACACACAAAATAAAGCCGGAGCTACTCCCTGTACGTTTCTCACATTTCAAAGTTAATGATAAGATTTCATTATTTTTCCATATAACATGGTAAGAAAAATGTTAGTGTTGACTGCAGGGAAGAACAAGCTCAAAAAGCAGCTTTAAAGGACAAAAATTAAGCTTCTCAGGCCTTTTTACACAAGTCAGGCTTGCCTCGTGTGTGTATATATATATATATATAAATTTATTTAGAAAGTTATTACAAAGTTTAAGTATGAAAACCTTGAGATTTCTGACTTGATACGGATATTTTCTGAGTGAGGAATTGACATTTATCTAAGCCAGACTTTTCCCATTATAGAGGATGCGAGACTGTTACTTTTTTAAGCAATATTTGTCTTATTATTTGTAATAATGAATGTAGAACATTGAAAACTTTGTGAATGCCACATTGAGATCTGGAAAACCACCTTTTACTCCAAACGTTAACTGACCATGTCTTCCCACATATGTATATTGCGTTTTTACACAACTATGTAAAAAAAGCTAATTTAGTCATCAGGAATGTATTGAGCAATGGCTAAAAAATGTGGCTCAAAAACATTTTCAGATCACAAATCCGTTTAAGCTGTATTCAACAAACTTAAAACATTATAAAGTAAACATTACAATAATCATTACTTCTAATGGTAAAATAATAATAATAATAATAATAATAATCATCATCATCTGAACTTTTATGTATACAATTTTATGTATAAACATATATATAATTATTTAATATAGTATTAATATATCTATGTAGATACGAGAGAGAGAGATAGTAATAATAATGATAAAACTGCAGTCAGTGCCGTTTATAATCTATCTTGGTGTATGCTTTCTTCCCCTGTAAGGTCAATTCATACTAAACATGCTGTTATACAGTTTGGCTGTAGTGTTCAGTGCACAGATCAGTCAATTCAGAGGTCAGACACGACGATCACTGCAGTGACTCAGTAGGGGTCAGTAAAAGAGTCAGATGAGACGCTGTGATTGGCTCTGAAATGTCAGTACAAAGGGGCGCATTTTCAGAAAAAAAGTGATTATCTCTTAAGACCAGAGAACAGGAAAGGCAAGACATGTGAGACAGAAAGCGAAGAGATCAGAAGCGCCGTACCCAGCAGGGGGGGGACAGGGGGAAGACTGGGGAGGCGGACGAGTCCCACCAGCTTCCCTCCGGTGAGGGCGGACAGGAAAACAGTGATGATGCCAAACAGGTTGCCTCCGGGCAGACACTGCTTCTCCGTGACTGACCACACCACCCCAAAGAGCACTGCTGCCATGGTCACTGTGGAGAGAAAAAAAATCATAATACATCTGAGGGTCTGAGGGTCATTCAGATGTCAGATACTCAATCATAAATGCCGCATTAATGTGTCCCGTTTTCTGAGCGCAGATCCAACCGATCGGCAAGAGGGTCGCGTCCCAAATCACGCACGACTGAACAAAGCAGCAGTCGACGTTAATGGAAGAATTAGGACACAGGTTCGAGGATGGATTACTTGCCTACAAACTACAAGGTCGTACGTTTAAATCTATCCACTCAATCCTACCTCCAGAATGATAATGTTTATTTATCCTCACTTAACTCTTTTACCAAGATGTTGTAAACAAACGCCGCACACCTGACGTCAACACATTTCCTGTCACACACTTATGACGCTATGAACCCAAAACTCTATTTTCATTGAAGTCTACTTTGGCCGGAGTTTTCAAAAATAGCCGGTTTTAGTTACTGAAACCTCTGTTCACGTATGGACGATAGGTGCAACTGCATAAAAAATATCCTACGTGTGTACAGGCCTCTAGATGTGAGAATGCCTCTAGATGCGTTTTCCATCTATAAGCAACTTGCAAATGTTTAGGAAGCCCATCCTCCTTTGATTGACACAGCAAGCAGCCAGTAGTTAAGCTAAGACTTTTGCCTCCATGCAGAGAGGGAAAAGCAAAAAGTCTTCGCCAAAATCAAGGCCGAGGAAAAGGTAAATAAGCGAAACAGCCGGCAAAAATCGCACACGTTCAATGAGGCAAGGAACCTGAGGTATGTTTGTTTAAAAATGTAAAGTAGCACTGCAATAACACTTTGTGTTCCTGCCTCAGGGTTTCCCTCCAAGAGATTTGCTGACCTTTGGTGATGATGGAGGCCAGCAGGCCGCGGGGTGGACAGGGGCAGCGTCTGCGCAGCCATCCGCAACATCTGCGAGGCGGGTCAGTATTGGTGCAGGCGTCCACCAGTGGCACGGCCCTTGGCACGCACGGCGTCTCCTCCGTTACGCTGATGCTGGGGCTCTCCGCCCGCCTCGCCACCGCCTCCAGCATTGGGCTGACCGACAGGTGATGCTGCGCAGTGGGGAGGCAGGAAGGGGTAAATTTTAAGAGATGAAAATTGGAATGCAATTAAAAGAGAAAAATAACTGATGTGATGTAAAAAATTATTATCTAATGTAATCTGTACTGTAATTTGTACAAAGCAACAACAATAATGTAAACATTGTTATTACTACTACTACTACTACTACTACTACTACTACTACTAATAATAATAATAATATTATTATTATTATTATTATTAAATAATGTTAGTTACCAGTTACTCATAACTTTTAATAATATAGTATTAATGATAATAATAATAAATAAATATATCAATAATAATAATAATAATAATAATAATAATAATGGTAATAATAAAAAATAATAATAAAATAAAAATAATAAAACTGATAATAATAATAATAATAATTATTATTATTATTATTATTATTATTATTATTATTATTATTTTTCAACAATTCTTAAAGCTACCAGTTACCTTGCGAACTTTTAATAATATAGTATTAATGATAATAATAATAAATAAATATATCAATAATAATAATAATAAGCTCTAAATAATAAAAAATAATAATAAAATAAAAATAATAAATTGATATCTCTTATTGTTATTATTATTATTATTATTATAAGATGGAGAATAATAATAATAATAATAATAATAATAATAATAATAATAATAATAATAATAATAATAATAATAATAATAATAATAACTGCTACTTAACAACAAACTTACAAACCAACCAATCTGTATGTGCTGAATACTAGAATAATCGTAGGACATTGTAAAAACAACTGGATAATTCTCAACTTGTTTAATATGTTAGACATTTCATCAACCACTTTCTCCCTTTCCCTGAACAGTTTCTAATCCCTGAGTAAAAGCAGCTCTTCACAGCACTGAGTGTATGGTTCACAAAGGATCCTGCCAGGTGTTTACTCGGCTCATTAAATCCTACTACAACCAGGTGTGTGTGTGTGTGTGTGTCAGTCTGTTATCAGAAGCTATCAGCCAACACACAAAGCTTTCCATGCCCACTGCTTTATCTTCCACACCCACAATGCCATACAACACAAACAACGTCACACAACAGACTCAAGAGTTTGCAAAAGTAAAAAAAGAATGCGATCACATCCTAATACTCAAGGACCAAAATCCTAACCCAAATAACAAAATATTTCACATTAGACACTTATGAAAATATTGCTGCTAAAAAATCATATAGTCATAATAGTACTGGTCCTACTTGTCCCATTAGCCTTTATACACTGTAACTTTTTATCAAAAAACATTTTGTTTGTACATGATAATATGGAAGAGGACACAAGTTGACGTTATTTTTCTTCTCATTATCTCGAGATCACCACTCCAATTTTCTTGGGACCTCAACACGACAAAGGTCCTTTTCTCAAGATCATGAGTTATTTTTATTTTCAACATCTCCCCGACGGTACAACTATAAATGCCCTGTCACGCTGATATGACCACTGTCCAGCACTGACAACAGTATGATATAATAACGCCATATAATTGCTGAGACAGTAAATTCTGTTGCGAGATCACAGGAGAAAATGAGTCGTGTTTTCAAGATAATAACTTTGGTTATGTTGTGATCATGACATATAGAACTCGTGATCTCGAGATAACAAGAAGAAAAATATTGATGTGTCCTCTATCGACTTGGGCATGACAACACTGCCAAAAGTGTGCTTACTTTAGCTTAGGGAAAAGGAAGATGAAATGGTACCAACCTCAGCATGGTTTCCCACTGTAACAGGTTCCTCCTCCGTCCTGTGGGAGTAGGCAGAGCGGGAGGAATGGGGGCGAGACTGGACATCGTCCATGGCATGGCAGGTCTACTGCACACTCGGCATAGCACGCTGGCTCGATTTCAACTGCATCTCCACCTCGGCCCAATGACCACACCTTCAGGCAAGAAGCAGAAATTTTTCCCCTTTTTTCCAGGCCTCTCTATAGTCAGTCAGTCCAAATAACTCTATGGGCATTTTAGAAATTAATGTCGAATTAATGTTGCTTAATTGCCATTATTAACATGTTAACTTCCAGCACTAGTTGCAAGCAATGAATGCTGTTACGCGACAAAAATGTCAGATACATGATGGACAAATTCCAGCACATTTGAGAAGCAACATGTTGAAGCAGGGGTCCAAAGGGACTTGAAAATAATTTTTTCTACTATTTTTTCCAGCAGAAAAAAAACTGAGAACCATCCTGTTAATATTTTTATATAATGAAATATAATGGATCAAAACTGTAATTCTGGGCCAAACCTTAAAATATTTTGCTTATGAACGGTCCAAAAGCAGATCAATAATAATAATGGGTGATCGGGCCTTCTGTGCTGCTGCCCCTCGTCTATGGAACACTCTCCCTGATCATCTGAGAGCTCCGCAGTCTATCGAGCACTTCAAAAAAGGACTAAAAACATTCCTTTTTAGCATAACTTATACTGACATTTAAAATTATTTATTTCTTCTACCTGATTTTATTTATTGTTATCTTTTTAGTTTTTTTAAAAATGTTCTTACACTGTGGCACTTTGAGATTTGTTTTAAATGTAAAGTGCGTTACAAATTAAATGCATTATTATTACTATTATTATTATTATTAGATCAGGGGTGTATGGATCACCTGAAACTTGAAAGCAGAAGTGAATAGTCACTCACTGGTACACTACTTGAGTAGAAATGAAATATCTTACATAAAAATTAAATTAATTAAAGTATTTCAATACTTGAGTAGCTTAGAGGACGTGACCAGTACCATGTCTGGAGTATTCACATTCCATACTTCCCTACAGAAAGTAACTGCTCTTTACGTTTCTACTCTACTTCATTAAAAGCACTCAAGAACTATGTAGCCCATGTACAACATCGATAAAGCAAGCACAGTAACAAATTATAATTACTTAATTACAACACACCACTATTACACCACTACAGTTGCACTAATCAAATGTCATAGTTTTTTTGAGACGGTTTATTTCACTCGTAGGTGGTTGTTGTTTGTGTGTTAGAAATAGCTTCACTACATTCATATAAACTGGGCAAGTTCCTAATTGAAAGGGCTAATCCGATTTGGGAAGGACCACAGGCTAATCGACCCGAGTCTTACCCTCCAGCGCCATATGGCAATGTTATCTGGAAGAAAAGCAGCATATGGCGTGTTTTTTTCTACCAGCTAAGTCCAGGAGCCACTTCCAGTTAATAGTAAAATTACACTCCGGTTTAAGCCGTTAAACTACAGAGGAAAACAAATGGACAGGACATGTATCATAATAGATTTTTTTAATCCAAGTCATGGCTTCATTTTGTCTTTGAACAAAGTTTTAAAGTTACCTTTTTTTCCCATTTATAACATGTACGTTAAATTGTCTTTAGATCTTCCATGTATTTTTCTTCTTTTACATTTAATTTCTCCTAAATTTCATCTATTTTCTTGTTCTTTTAATTTACTTGTATAGTATCATTAGTGAACCAGGTTATATTTGAGTACTTGTGTAACTGTGCAGCTGACAAAAAAGAATCTTGAATCTTGGCTTTTCTCTCCAACAATAATGAGTATTATGTCCATTAATTGCTTGTCTATCACAGTAAATTACACAATCAATATACAAGGATGATGTATAACCATGGTCTTGAGATCACAGACTTGTCTCACCCCAGTAACTGTCTGTTCAACCTGTTAAAATCATGGAAATGTTATAAAGTTATTATGGCATTCTCAGGCCATAAGACGTCTTTACCTGGACTCAACACCACAACTTTGAGCTTGTGTTCAAAACACCAGCTGAATTTCCAGCACAGCTCTATCTGACTCTCACACACACGCGTTAACTACTGCACTTGGCGGATAGGAATATATTAATGAGGTTTTGTGTCAGAATTACAATTTTCGAGCAATGCAAGATATATTTTTTATAACATTTTAGGTCTGTGTTTCTTTATTTTCTTAAATTCAACCAAGCTACTTACCCTTATTTAAAAAATAGTTGAAGGAGTAAGTCAGGTTCAATTTTACTATGTTGCATGTCGACACTTCTTAAGTTATAATAAATAATGACAGAAAAAGTGATGTCTCTTCTCTGGACCGCCATAGTTGTCACAGGTATATTAATTAGCATTAATAAGTAGCATTTCCGTTACAACATAATCAAAATACCGTGATACCATGAAATACCGTGATATACCCATTAAATTTAGACCATTTAAAATGATTTAAACCGAAAATCGCTGTACTGACTTTAGAGGCGGCAGCTGTGTTTACCTAGAAATCCATTACAAATAAAAACATTTAAACGTTCAGACATAAATATGTTTATGTTATACCTTCTTTTAATTAAGATCCATAAGAACTTTGTGTATTTAATAATAAAAGCCCGCTGTCTACTCACCGCATGCCGCTGTACCGCTTCGTTTACTCTGCGTCAAAGCCGAGTAGCGGATTTCAACAGGACAGGAGTTCCAAACCGCTTACGCCGCATTAAGTAGTTCCCTACTACCTACAAAGTGTCCTACGGGCGACTACGAAAAAGAAGCTCGTCACTTGACAACGTTGAAGTTGGCACACTTCGTAGGGAGTACTGAGCCATTTGAGTTCACCTCTGGCTAACACCTGCTGGCCAACCAAGACTTGCACGGAGTTAAAACAATTCTGATAATGACAATGCGAGATTTATTCAGAGAATGTCACATTATTTATTTATTGTCAATTAGTATTAAACGGTGGTACGTTCGCAATTTTAAACGTTTACAGAAGTCTAAGTCAAAAGAACCTATAAACATTGAAAGTGCTGTTCAAAAATGTGTAAAACTAATGATTAAAAAAAAAAAAAGTACTGTTTTGCATAATGCGCGATTACGTTATTAAATAGTATTTTTTGGAAATATTCATGATAGTATTTTTAAATGTTCCCTCTTTAAAAGACATTACAGTACAATTATTAACTTTAAAATTACAATTTGCAATATTACTTTCAAATTCTACACTTGATTGCCAGAAGTATTGGGACACCTCTCCAAATTACTGAATTTAGGTGTTCCAATGGGGGTTGGTTTTCAGGGGTTTGTGCTTGACTCCTTAGTTCCAGTGAAAGGAACTCTTAGTGCTTTAGCTTATACCAAGAGATTTTGGACAATTTCATACTTCCGACTTTGTGGGAACAGTTTAAGGATGGCCCCTTCCTGTTCCAACATCACCAGTGCACAAAGCAAGGTCCACAAAAAGACATGGATGAGCAAGTTTGGTGTGGAGGAACTTGACTGGCCTGCACAGAGCCCTGACCTCAACTCAATATGACACCTTTGGGAGGAATTAAGAGTTGTTAGAGCTGCAAAGGGTGGTTCAACTCTATATTAAAGCCTATGGATTAAGAATGGGATTTCATTCATGTTCATGTGTTCCAGTATTTTTGGCAATACCGTGTATATTCTGATGCTGACATTGTTTAAGATTTTCAATTAAAATATTAGAATATTAAATTCAAAAGATGAATATGTAGTTTAGATCCCTTTAATTAGCCAGCTAGAAATTACATGAAGTCCCCAGATGGAAAAAAATGCATCCTTCACTCGTCCAACATTTATTCAGAGACTCCATCCTCCGTCAATGATGTGTTCTGTTCCAGTCACGAAGGCAGACTGCAGGAAGATCAAGTATGTCTCAGTGTTCATTTATTAATTCATTCATTTATTATTTATCTGATTTTAATGATAAAAAGTAAATGCATTAAAGGTAAAAATCATGCATCCTCCCACCTCATCTGAGGCCAGATACACACACAGATGAGCCACTTCTTCAGCAGTGCACAATCTGCCAATCCTCTGTCTGGCCATGAAGTCCTTAAATGCCTAAAAACACGATAAACGATAATAGGAAATTTCCAACATTATATATATTTATATTTTTTTTTCCAAAATAGCTTATAAATTAACATATTCCAAATGTTGTATTTTCCTATATCAAACTATTTTTAAATGGTTAGTGCATATTTTGCAAAATACTAAAATGTTTGATGTTGAATATTAAATAGGTTCTTAGAAATTATAACCTTTTTTGTGTTCTATTCACTATTAGCTACATTAGCATGTTCGGGAAAAAAAAAACCCTAATGATGCTAAAGTAGCTGGCATGGAAACGAGATATGATTTGTTAGTGAAATGATGTATTAGAGCTTTGGAGGGCAAAAAGAGTACCTGCTCAGGATCAGGTCGGGAATTAATTCGGTCTCTTAAAGACGGTGTGTCTACAGTACCTGGAATAACAAAATGGAGAAAAGCTCAGTGTTCTGAGAGCAGATGCAAATTCTGCTGAAGACTGGAACTGGAATGAGTACCTAAACCAAGAAATTATGTTAGTAGGTCCATTGCTAGACCAAACTCATCTGTTATGTACATCAGCTTATTAGGCACTTGATAACTTGTAATCACAACCATACTGGAATATAGTATGAAACTTTGGTTCAACTTCTGTTGAATGGCCAAAATCCACAAGTATCCTTGGATCTGTTAAGTACCTCAGTTGTTTGGGTACTTGATAACTGGACCTGGAACTCTTGGGTGTGCTATTGGAACTAGGGAAGCATACTGAAATACAGTATGGAAATCAAGTTCTAGTTATATAGCTAGGCCAAACCCACAACTACCCTTGCATCTGGTACATATGTCAGCATTTTGGTACTTGACAACTAGAACAGGAACCTGTACGCCAATCATACTGGAATATAGTATGAAACTATGGTTGCAGTTCAACTGCAAGGCCAAAAGCCACAAGTATCCTTGGCTCTGGTAAGTACCTCCACTGTTTGGGTACTTGATACTTGGAACCTGTATCCAAACCACTCAGGAATATAGTATACAGCTCTGGTACCAGTTATAGGTCGCTAGGCCAAACCCACAAGTGCCTCAGCATTTGGTACACGACACCTCATTTTTGGCTACTTAGCAACTTGAACAGGAACCTGTACCTGGAAAATCCTGGCATAAAATAACAACCTCCAGTTCCTTGGCTAGGCCAAACCCACAAGCACATCTGGGTCTGGTGAGTACCTCTGCTTCTTGGGTTATTATTGGAACAGTAATCTCAACTGGCTGTGCTGGAACCATATTGTGACACAGTTTGAAACTCTGGTTCCAGTTCCATTACTACTCTATGGTGAAACTCTATGGTTGCTGCAGTTCCGTTCTAGTTCAGCTTCTTGAGTTCTTGCTTGGGTCCGGCATATATAACTTATACCAGAACCACGCCAGAAGGTAGTTTAAAAAGTGTTGGTTCTAGATGCTGTTCCATTTGAGTGGAGTGCCCTTTGAGTGCTGGACATTTACGTCTGGAATATAAGGCTCATACCGGGGCAGATGCAATTGCAACGGATCCCTTGCTCCAGGAAATCGGTAGCCACAGACTTGGTGAGTCCGATCACAGCAGCTTTAGATGTGCTGTAAACGCATCGGTTCACGACCCCTAGGAGGACAAACAGGAACTTAGCGTCACACAAACGCACAGCTCGACTCACTCCAATGCACAGCCATTCGTACCCTTGATGCTAGATGCCACGGACGCCATATTGATGATATTCCCAGATTTCCGAGCCAGCATCTGTTAACGGAAAAGGTAAACAAATAGAAAGTGTGATGATGACAGTCAAATTTGGGTAATGTGTCTTGAAGCCAACACTTGCTAGTTAAGCTCTAACTGGTTCAGTGTTAGTTTTTCCATGTCTGAGAGGGATTAACGGATAACTTCTTACATCCCGCTACAGTTAGGGGCATCTGAAGGAGGGAGACTTCTTCATGAAGATAAACAATGAGCAAGAGCATATGTTAGGGCTAATCTAATAGACAGAAGGGTCACCTTGGGTAGGAAGGCTCGGATCATCAGGTACATGCTGCGTACATTCAGGTTCATGGTGAAGTCCCAGTCCGACTCCTCGCAGTCCAGGATGGTACCATGATGGACAAACCTGGGTGCGGTCAAAAGATCACAGATAAACAAACAGTCCAAACAAATGCTTTAGTCTGTTTGGAACAATCTAGTAGATGAACCTCAGATCTCACTCTTTATGAGGCATTGGAAGAAGTTACTAGAGATTGTTAGAATAAAAATATCATGGCTGTTGATGCTAGAATAGTTATATTTTGATAAAATTAGGGCCTTATTTTTAATAAAATGTTGGTAGGCAGACCAGGAGACTTTTCTACTCTCGAGTATAAAAACCAAAATAAATGTCTAATTATAAATTATTCTGTATTGTTACACTTCTGCCCATGTCATCATATTGCTGGATCTAGCTATAATTAATAATATAATAAATTACAATAATATAATAATTACCAATAATCTAGTTCAAGAACAATTCTTTCCATTAATATTACTGTCTGAGAAGAAATATGAAGAGGATCTGACCGATTAATAGATATGAATAACTGATTAAAAAGTACATAGATCAAGAAACAAACTGATATGAAAAGTATCATAGTAACCAGCTTTTACCTTTTTTTTATTTTAGGTATACTAATAGTGCTAATTATGGAAAATGAAAGTGTGTAATACGAAGGTGTGCAATTAAAACTGTATTTATATTGTAAAAAATATATGTAAAACTATTTAAACATATTTTGGAAGTCAGTAGAGATCTTTAGCAACTACCCAGCCACATTGAAAAGCACGTCAACGTGCTCAAACTCGGCAGCCAGTGCCTCCACCAGCTCCTTTTTGCTTACGTCAACCACCTTGGTCTTGATGCCTGGACATACAAAAGGAGGATGAATGAAATAAATCAGGCAGAAAACCTCCCTGAAACTTGAAAGCAAGTGTGTAATGGAGGTCGAGAGCAGAAAATAGGATTAGAGAGGATAAGGGGAGGTCGTGTACACAAAAGTACAAAGTGGATCATTGACCTGAAAAAATGTTATGGGGGTGGGGGAAGAAAAAAAATTAACCACTTTTAGACACTTTTAGGAAAATCAGTGATCAAAGATGGGTGATGTTTGCAGCTGTGTTTTACACAGCAGAACTATGGAATGTTGTGATGGAATTATAATGAACCACTAGATGGCAGAACTGCACTTACCTGGCATTCCATCCAGTTCTTTCAGTTTCTCTTCATTGATGTCCGTAGCCGTAACCTGAGCTCCTTCCTTAGCGAACGCCTAGAAAAGGCAGCGGAGCGTTCATTAGCTCAAAGTAAACGTGATTTTCAGAGATTATGCAAGACGTTATGTAGATTTTCTTAGCAGTTCTGAAAGTGATCAAATAAAAAATAATCCCCCCCCAAAGACATTGATGTAATTAAAATAAAGAGATAAGAAACTGTACGATCTCATCTCCCCCTCATGAAACGTTGCTGTTGGTTGTATAGTTTTTCTCAACCAAGAGCTAACCTAAAGCCAACCTAAAATGCTGCCGCTTCCCAGCTCTGATCAGTCAGTCATGGTCTGGGTGCTATCAGACTTCTGAAGGAGCCAGAGGGGATGGATTTGTTCCAAATGATTCATTTTACAAGCCGGGAACACCTTGAACCTAAGCCTACAGAAATACTTAAGCTCAGTGGAATATAAATTGACCCAAATGTTTTCTATCTTCAGGATTTTACATTTACATCTTATCCAGAGCAACTAGCATCTCCTAACTGCAGGAACAGTCTTAGTGAAGGGTCTCTAATCAATGGAGGTTTCCTTTAGGCTTTTCAGGGATTCAGACCCCAAATCTAATAGTCACCAACGCTTAAAACACCAACCCTAACTTCTTCCTTGTGTTTGTTCTCGAGAGGGAAGTGAGCAAGAACAGAACTGTGTTCTTGTTATTCAAAGACAACGAAAATAATTGACAGTCAAGATTAGGTACCGATGGTTTCAAAGTCAAACTCAAGCTTTATTGTTATCTCTGCTATATACTGTACAGATATACAGAGAGACAAGATGACATGGCTCCAGTTTTCACAGTGCAACAACAAACAGGGAACAAAGAACAAATAGGGCATATAGAATAAACAATATATAAATAGAATACAAAATATACACTTTAAAATGGAAATGGAGGATTAAATATAAGGAGTATTAAATTTAACCTTTAAACTAGAACTCTAACCCTAGAAGTAGAAAGAGAGACAATTAGGATGCAGTATTAAATTACAACTATGGTCTTGGATATGGATATGGTTTATAATAGTGTCATATTTTCATCCCAATTTCCCTCCCAATACTTTGCCAACTGCGTCACTTGAGCATACTCGGGAGCTGGTGTTGAAAACAGCATTGTGTAAAAGTGAGTTCTGCGTCTGAGCTCTGGACGAGTTGTAGTTTATTAATATCTGAATTAAGAACTAGAGTACATGGGCTCAGGTCTGGCTCTTTCTTACCTCTTCTTACCTCTCTACTGGCGAGACCCTTAACCTCAAATTGTTTCAAGAGAGACTGTTTCCATAATTAAGAAATCATAGGAGCTCATAAATGGTGTAAATGTGGAAACAGTCTGCTAGAGTGAACTCATGTAATTTAAATAATGTATTTGAAACTCCCTCAGCCTGGAACCAAAATCTAGTAGAGCTTAGACTGCTGAAACTGTTGATGCTGGTCCAGACAGAAGAGTGTCAGAAAACATAAGGGCATCACAATTTGTTGTGTATGGTGCTGCGTAGTTGCAGACCTACTCAATAATTGGTGTAGTCAGAATATAATGGCTGTTATGATCTCAACCCGTTGTGGCAAGACCTAGTCTTGGTTTCTGACTGTTTACTACATAGGAAATGTGGAAAGTTGCTTTGGTAGCACAAGGGTCTGGGCGTTCACCCCGTGATCGGAAGGTCGACAGTTTGAATCCCGGACCGGTAAAGGTACCATAAAGGTTACTCATGAGTAAGGTACTGTCCCTAACCATTGCTCTCTGGGTGCTGTCCACTGCTCCTTTATGGATGGGTCAAATGCAGAGGTCAGGTTTCGTTGTGGTGCACTGTGTGCTGTGTTCACAATGACAAATAATCACTCACTTTCACTCTGTCACTCTGCCGTAAATAACACTAAAGTGTCTGAAGTTCATTCACCAGCTGTTCTTAACAAGAAATTTGTTCTTAAAGCTTGACATCCTGCTTATCTAAACATAACCTCAGTTCCCAAAAGCTAATCTTATGTCTAAAAACCCGCAGAAATTTTCTAAAAGCACTGGGCCACGTTCACCATTCATTATGATGAAGAAATAAGTACTTAAAACCCACTTCCTGGGTTTTTCCAAAGATTCTTACAATTGAACGGTGAAGAGTTCATCAGTTGTACTCTGAAGAACAAATTTAGGCAAAAGAAAACGTAGATATTGGTGAATCAGGAGAGGAAGCCACAGCGTATTAGGCAACCGGTCGTAAGCATTCGCCTCATCATCGACTAAGTCTAGTCTGGATTTCAAAGGAATTACCCGCAGTTTCTCTTCTCTTGACTCACGACACCTGAGAGTTGTAGCGGATGAGGTTTAAACCAGCTTGTTGCCAGAGCAATACCGCCCAGCTATGCTGCAACAATCACCAAGAGGAAGACACCACTTTACTTTGATGTCTCCTCGTGCGTTTCTTTGCCACTACCTTCGCCGTAATGGTTTTTGTCTACTGGCCTGTAACTGTTCCGCCACGTCAACACGTAGATTAACAAGGACCCAGAAAAAAAGAGGTTCTCCTCGAATAATGAAGCGGTCAGGCTCCGCTGTGCTCACAATCCATCACGACTCAAGAACACACACTCGCTAGGCAAAAAGGATTCGGCGCCTCGTCTTTTGCCTCATGCGTCGGAACCTCACACTGTCAATTCTATTACTCTATAAGGCAGCGTTTCTCAATCCCAGTCCTCGCGGCCCACCGCTCTACACATATTCGGTATGTCCTACACTGTCGCATGCTGGTCCTACGTTGCTAATTAGCTAATCAGTAGCATCAGCTGTGCTGTGGGTCGGGAAAGTCGAATCTGTGCAGAGCGGTGGTCTGTGAGGACTGGGATTGAGAAACGCTGCTACAGGGAATGCCAGACCCTTAAAATCTTAATCCGGACAGATTTTGAGCAAAGAGTAGAGGTTTCAGGGCTGAATTGGAAATATAATGACATGAATTAAGAAATGCTCAATTGTGGAAAATTGATTTCCTCCGCCTTACTTTTGCATGATAATGTTCATTTATCACTTTTGAGGATTTGAGATTTCTAGTGACTGTCGACAGATTTTATCTTATAATCTTTTTTAAAGTAACTAATTACTGTAATTTTAGCTAACAACATCAAGGCTTTGAGCT
Organism: Distichodus sexfasciatus; assembly: GCA_032718565.1. Taxonomy (NCBI): domain Eukaryota; kingdom Metazoa; phylum Chordata; class Actinopteri; order Characiformes; family Distichodontidae; genus Distichodus; species Distichodus sexfasciatus. The sequence goes on along the minus strand of JAVGVS010000224.1, from coordinate 146,799 downwards.
GATTTTGATAGCAGTCTATGTATGGTCTGTGTTATTTTTCTCCTCTGTACACACACAAAAATGCAAAGTAGCAATTTAAATATTTTCACAATTTTTAAATTCTTTTTGGCCGTGGTTTATCAGGCCACATATACAATATAATAAGGTTTATTGTTTGGATTTTCGTTGTCATCATGAAATAAAATGACGGAAAGATTCACTTGGGTTACATTACATAAGATAATGAGTAAGACAATGAGGCCTAAAATCTACGTGAAACTGGCTTAAAAACATTTTAGAGGGCACTTTTGTTCCCCCTTTGCCCCAGTGTCCAGGGATAGGGAACTCAATTCTTCCCTATTTTTTGATTTTTAACCTTCAGCGAATATTTTAAATGGATTGAAAGATCCCACACTACACTACATTTTCTCTGAAACTCTCTGACCAGAACGCAGGCCCCCATTTTAACAGCATCTTCTAAAAAGTCTGACCCCAAGAGACACTCCGAACGTTTAGGATTAAACATAGCATTTCGGCATTCTTATTCCGGGAACAGATCACAAGACGCGAGGTAATCAGCGTTCTACTCCGAGAACAGAAGGGCAGGGGGTTGAGAAACGCCATAGTCAGAGGTGCGGCAGGACGAATGTGCGTATGTACTGTATGTATGTATGTGCTAGGAATGAAAGAAGCAGTTACTATGGCAGCAGCTCTCCCAATTCCCTGCGCAGCAGCACTCAGGACGATTACTTTGCCTTCCAACCTGCCCATGGTGTCGACCGCCGGCCTGCGGGGGGATAAGGGAGCGCTGGTTAGATGGAGGAGTGGATGTGGAATACCACAGCATGGATTTGTATTCCTTTTTTGTCTCCATGCGTCAGTTTATTACAATACTGTACATATATATTTTTTAAAATCTAAAATGCAAATGTATAGCTTTTCTCACAAGAATAAAAAGAAGAGATTTGTGCTGTGGCTGTGCCTTTGCAACACACAACAATTTAAGTATCAGTGGACAGATAGATGGATAGGAGAAGGAGAGGAAGAGAGAGATATATAGAGTGCTGAAATGCATATGGATTCAAAGAACAATAAACAAGAAAAGTGTATAAACTGATATGTACTGATAATTGTATAGACCGACAGGAGGAGGGTTAAATGGATGGATGTAGAGAGGGATCCATCCATTTATCCCTCCTCCTTGCGGTCGGTGGAGGGAGGGAGGAATAAATGGTCGGATAGAGGGAGGGAAGAAGGGTTGGACGGTTGGATGGATGAATGGATGGAGGGAGGGAAGAATAAATGGATGGGTGGATGGATGGAGGAAGGGAGGGATAGAGGTAGGGCAGTACATAGATACGTAGGTATACCTGACACTTATTAGATAGATAGATATGCCTGACACACATATTAGAGAGATAGATAGATAGATAAATAGATAGATAGATACACTGATAACCCTTTTGTTTCTTTTTAAAGGACACCTAACATATATATGTGTATATATATATATATATATATATATATATATATATATGATTTATATATATATATACAAATTATACCATGTAGAAATAATTTGTAAAGAATATTATCATAGAATATTAGGATTAGGATAAATTGCGTGTTCATTGTTTATAATTTGTTGTTATTGTTTACTGCTGTTATTGTTTTGCCTCATTCAGATTTAAACATTTATATTCCCGCACAGATCCCACGCGAATGCAAACAGCTTTAAGGAACAAATAGGATCGTTATCTCGCCGAAACGCAAAGCAATAAAGAAGGGAATAAATGTGAGAAAATTCATTAGAATCAGACTGGTATTAGAAGAGAAAAGTTGACAGCGGAACTTACTCGCGACTTTGCACTAAACACCTCACGTGACGGAACCAGGTAACGCGCGTACTGTCAAAACAAAAGTCCTGCGGCTGCGTGTCGACTTTCATAGATTCTTCTAGTAAAGGACATGACTTTGACAGATTTTAGTAATGGTTTTTAAAGACTGTAAAAAGAATGATACACCGAAAAAATTGGGTGCATTTTAAAATCTTTACGCAACACAAATATACGACAAATTATCGTCACACGGAAGTATGTAATCATAAAGTAACATGCGTATTAAAAGTTACACAAGTTAAATTATTGTTAATTGCTTGATACAAAAATTATAAACGTTCAACACCTGTCCTTCTTGTATCTAAATAAATGTAAAAGTCTAACTTTTAATACTGTAAATTGTGCATACATTATATTTCTTTTTGGCAGCATAAAACTTTCATGCCACTTTTTCTTTCTGTGAAATCCACATTTACAGATCCTCTGTTGTTTACAGAGAACAACAATCTAGAAAATTAAGGGAATTGGATCCAAGAATTTTTATTGATAATTTAATCAGGAGTCTGTCAATACTAATTACAATAGGCTACATCTAAACCAATATATAATATAATATAATATAATATAATATAATATAATATAATATAATATAATATAATATAATATAATATAATATAATATAATATAATATAATATATAATATAATAATATGAATGCTGTATCTATTTATATATTATTTAATTTCTAGTCCAACCTAAAAAAAAAAAAAAGACTTCCTTACATCCTGTATCCTTCATTCAATTTTAATAAGCCCTTAAATTGAATTGCACGTTTAACAAACATGCCTATTTTCTTAATTGGATGAAGCTCTCTTGCTGCCAATGGCAAAATGGGAGACGGTCTAAATATAACAGACAGGCTGGCTGTTATTTTCCATAAAAGAACACACAATCAGGCTGCAATGAACTGCTAAAAACACTGGCAAAATGTTGACAGTCAACCAACAAGACCCAGAGACTAGTGGAGTTTTACTGCACTTAAAAAGCCTAAAGATGATGGGGCCAGAACAATGTGCTAATGGATAATTTTGGCATCTAAAAGGTCTGGGGGCCACAAAAAATCACAAGCAACTGCTATGTTAAACTGTTTTGAAATTCATTTTTTATCTTTCAAAATCGGGATGAAACATGCATGGGCTTGCCTGAAAAGGTGCATCAGGGTTTGGTCCTTGAGCTTACCATTTTTCAGTAGGCCTAAAAAAAAAAAAGTTTGGTTCCTGTTGGTTGTCAGTTGAGGTCATGGGTTGGTAGGGATTTTTTTTTCTTTTTCTTTTTTATTTTTAGTGGCAGCAAGAGATGGGAAATATATTTTTATTTTTAATTTTCATACACAGCAGTGTTATTTTTCTGCATATGTGTACTACACTGAAAAAAAAGATTCATTGGATTTACTTGATTGAATAGTGGACATTGGTTTTCACATGAATCATTTGAGTTAGACTGTCCTTATTCCTTTGCGTTATTTCAAACCATATCAATTAAGTTAGTTCAGCTTGATTTTTTAAAGTAACAAATTATTTTATTAAGTTGATCCAACATAATTTGGCATTATTTCAAACTATACATATTAAGTTAGTTCAGCTTGATTTTTTAAAGTAACAAATTATTTTATTAAGTTGATCCAACATAATTTGGCATTATTTCAAACTATACATATTAAGTTAGTTCAACTTAATTTCTATTTATAGCTGCTGAAACATGATTGTTTGCTACTTTCTAATGATCCTTACTCAATTGTCATATTTACATTTACAGCATTGCTCGGGAAAGTTCTCATTTAGTAAGAATTTGCCTTTCACCTCATTTAAATATTTAACTGTGAATACGTTAATTAAAAACTACAAGTATTACAATTCACATTTTTATTCAACATGAAAGGGTTTTCACAACTCCTATTCAAGCAACCATAAGTGGTGGCGGTGACTTCCGCTGATCGTGATCCTTTCTGTTCAATTTCTGCCTTCGAATTAAGTGTATTTACATTTATGGAGAAGGAGGATCACCTCTTCGTGTTGCTAAATTTTAAAACTTGTGTAAAAATGTGTATGAAATGAAACAATTTTATGCAGGGAATGCAATACAAATATAAGAGACAGAGATTAATTGCATCAGTCATGGCACTTTCCATAAATTTAAAAGTATGTCTAATAGAGTTTGTTTTGTAACACCAACTGATAAGCTACATACGGACCCAGTAATTTTTGCATGTTTATCTCAATCACCACTTTTTTGTAAACTGGTTGAGAGGAATTGCTGGCCCTCAGGGGTGAAAGCTTCCAGATAGCCAGATATATCAATATATAAAGTAAGCATATATAAATACTATATGATTAGAATGGTTACATTAACGTTCTATGTCTATTTATTAAACAAAGGTCCTTGTCTAGTTCCTTCAGTTCTGCTTTTCCAGGTGATTTTACCTTTATCTGACAAGGGAGCATCACATTTAATACATGTTAATTACAAAACAAGTTTAATAAACCTCTATTTTATTTTATTCAATTTCTGTAGTTTGATGACTGATGGTATGATACACTCCACAACTACATCATGTGTACAGGCTGGCTGCGCATCTTGACATTGCGAGACCGGAGGTATCAAGACAAGACACAACCCGAGACTTGAGAATTGCCAAGACTAGGGCCAAGACACACTGGGCAAGACCAAGCTGGTGAGACAGGCCTGGCTGAGAATGTCGCTAGAATCGACATCACATTACTCCAACAGATCAACTGTAGAGAAAAAGGCATTTGCTGTAAAGAAGTGTCATTGCCTAGATTAAATCAACAATTGTATTATCTTTCCAATTATATTGTCCATATGTCTCTCATTTAAAATCTCCCAGATTTGTCATGAATTCTGAGCCTGATGGAAAGGCAATATTCTATCCTCTCCTATAACCATTTTATCAGACCTCGTCAAGAAAGATGGGATGTTCATATTAAGTCTCTCTCTCTTAAACCAGGGACAAGGCTGGGTAATATGAATATGGCTATGTAATGATCCCTTGCTTTGAATTGAAGAGAATGGCCTCCAGATTGACCTTGCACCAAGGCAGTGCTTTCTAATAGATAAAAATACCTAATTTATTTGAATTATATTTATGCTATAGACATATTTGTATCATTAATAGATAAACTGGAATTGTCACTGTAATCTTTACGCCGATAATAACATCTAAAATTACTTACCTAGCATAGCATAGAGCGAATGCTTGCTCAACACAATGCCCGCAGACAGATGCTATATAAAATCAATGATGATTTATTTGTGTCGATAACACCCTGTATAATTAAACAATACACCCACTAATACAGATAATACTGAAATACATCTATACATAACCATATATTGTAACTTAGTATATTTATCAGTTCTTAACCATATTATTTATATATTGTGGCTGAGAGAGAGAATCTTGAACACACTGATCTTCAAAACAGCGATATTTCTTATTGTGTGATGTATGATATGTGCGGACTGTGAGGCGCTGGCGGTGTCCGTTGAGAAAATGTATACAATGTAACGTTTTAAAAATAGATGCATCTGACTGGTTGCATTTGAATTATGACGGAGTAATAAATAATGATACTGTTGTGGCGAGGATCTTTATTTTTCCCCATCGCCGAGACCGCTATGTCGAGACAAGACAAAGACCGAGACCAAATAGGTCGAGACCAGACAAGACGAGACCACAAAAAATTGGTCTCGAGAACTACAGCACTAGCTCAACAGCCGGCCGATCTCGCCCATTAGCATCGTTGCTGAATAAAGACACTGATTGCAGTTGGTACTTGGGCGTGGTTTGCACAAAAGAATTACGACATACTCACTGACTGAGCAAAATTCTACACCGGTACATCTTTGTCTTTAATCCTTTACCGATGTTCGCAGCGCCATCATGACAACGTCATCAGTCCTTTACAGATCTATTAATGAAATTAGCGGAGGCTTAACCTGACCTAACTGCAAATTGATATCTAGCGAGTAACACTCCTAATGCATACCAACGAAATTTACCTAATTAAAGTTCGGCTGCGATGACTGATCGTGATACTTATTGCGCATGCTCGGCTCTAAAGCGAGACAAAAGCAGTGTGGTTGCAGGAAAATATTTATATTTATGGCATTTAGCAGATGCTCTTATCCAGAGCGACTTACAGCAGTGCTTTGTAGTCCACAACTGTTCTTAGATCTGTAACTATGTCAACAACTATGCGTTAAAACTGAAATTACACGCCTTCTAAGTTTTACACTCTTTAATGAAAAAAATGGGTTAAGAGAAAACGAAAGTTCACATACAGACATGTTAGTGGTTTTTTGTTTTTTTGGTGGGGGGATGGGTAAGACAACATAGGTAGTAAGGGGTAAATTAATCCCTAGATACTACTGAAGGTGTGTCTTCAGATGACGTTTGAAGACAGCAAGGGACTCGCCCGTTCTTACAGCAAGTGGAAGTTGGTTCCACCACTGAGGAGTCTCGAAGCATGTTTCCCTTTTCTCTTAAGTAGAGGTGGTTCCAAACGAGCAGCAGTCGATGCTCTCAGAGGCCAAGAAGTGACACGTTGTTTTAGTGCTGATAAGTAGGTGCTGTTCAGCGCCAGAAGGCAAGTGTTGAGGATTTAGCAGACCTGATCTGACAGCCACAAGGCAATAGTTCCTGCAGCAGAGGTCAATGGTGTCTTGAGAATTTAGAAAGCGCTGAAGATAAATCCTAGCCATTAGGAAGTTACAATGGTCCAGCTTAGAGAACCAGGACTGGGCCCCAGGCCAACTAGAATGGTGAAAAGAGTAAGTTCTTCTGATGTTTTATAGGAGATATCTACTGGGACCTAGTGGGGTTGCTAATGTATGAAGACAATGACGGTTAAGTCTGTCAGAGATAACACAAGGTTTCTTACCCCGTTTTGGGGATGATAACAGGTTTATCAAAAATGCTTAAGGTCAAGATTTGGTGAAGGACTGTCTTTGATGTGCAGAGTTCTAGTCTTACTAGGATTTAACGAGGTGGTGGGTGTCATCCAGAAAGAGATGTCAATAGTACTCTGAGATTCAAGATGATACATGTTAAATCGTCTAGTGGAAGCGAATTGGTTAGTGTCATCTGCATAACAGTGGTAGGAGAACCCGTGTACATTATAATCTCCTATAATAGAGAGGAAGGTGCAAGGACTGAACCCTGGGGAGCATGATGGTCAACCTTCATAATTTAAAATATAAGTTATGAGGTAGACCCGCGTTGCCACACTTAATTTCAAGCCCTGATTATATAACAATTTCTTTTCATTTAGCCTTGACGATAATTACATGCATTCTTTTCCACAAAAAAATGCAAATAATACCAGTTTTACTGTTATGTGTAACTTACCTAACTAATGTGGCACCAACATCCCGGCATTTTGAATTAAGCTGAAAATTAATACAGTACAACCATTAATGACCCAGTATTAGAAAATATCTTCAAAATATTAAAGAATATACCTATTTTACTTGCCACTAATAACTTATATACCTTTAATTTCTGTTAACGTTTAGAAAAGATTATCAATGTCGTGCCTTTTTGGAAAACTACCTGGAATAAATTACCATCATCTATCTTCAGTTAATCCAGAGTTTTCCGTTTGTTGAATCAAAATTAAACATATTATTCTTATGATCAAATCATTCTTCTTTTAACTTTGTGATCGCGTTTTGTTTTGACTTAACTTACAGTAAAATCACATTTTTCAGTGGAAACGTTAAAAAATTAAGTTGAATCCATGTGATTCATGTTAGTTAACTTAATAAAGGCACATTCCCTTTTTTTTCAGTGTACATGTACTCTACCAGCTTGTGTGTCCCAGCATATTTTACACACACACACACACATTTGTGTGTGGACTGGACCATCATCATGACGTTGGAATAATACCAATTAAGTCTTTGAGATGGCAAAACAAGGCCTGCCATCGAAAAGTATATCAGAGCGTCTGTCATATGAACACAGGGGTGTGAGACTGTGGTAAAGTTGGTTTAATGTTCGACATTTGTTTGATATTCGTGTATTTTTTATGACAAAATGGGCACTTCATTTTGAAACAAACCATTGGGATACTGAAACCTTGGAGAACAAGGAAGACAACTTGCACTACAACCCCAATTTTTTAGCAAATCGCCCCGTTATAATGTTTAACTTCTTTAAATACTCCGACTGTCCCTCGCAATCTCTGTGCATGATGGTTTCAAGCGTTAGAATCATATGAAGTACAACTGTGTTTAGCTCAAATCCATTTAGACCCTCATAAACTCAAAAACTGATTTTTAAAAGTCGTGGGTGAACACTCTGATGTACTACATGGCTGATTTTTACACATAATTTCAGTCCTTTAATTTATGCAATTTTATTATGTTTATTAATGAAATCTATTATTTTTTTCCAAGAAAACCTCTTGCCCCAGTGACCTCAAACTGCTTTCAGTACATACACACTTAAAAAATTCTATAAAAATAAGAAAAAATATATTTTTTCATATTAAAAAGTATAATAAATTAAGGACTAGAAATTATTTAAAATCAACAACAACAATACATCAGAATGTTCACTAAAATTTGAGAACATGACTATAGAAGATAGATGGTGTGTAATTGTGCAAGCGACCTTGGGATATAGAGGACAGCAGAGTGATAAAAAATTAAACATCGCTTGTGATTTGCTAAAGAAATGAGTTAGTAATCAATGGTGTGCTGATTTTTGAAATTGTATGCTTCGTTTTTGTGCATCAGCGGATATCAAAATGAATGTCGAACATTAACTTTTATAGACTGACTCCACTAATGAATATTTAAAAAGAGAGAATCGCTCATCCTATACAGGATGGGGGGGTGCTGTCATGACCCCCCTGGACTTTAGCTACAGCAGCCCCCTGGACTTTTTTTTTTAGCGGCCAGCAGATGCCGATATTCAGTTAGTTTGATGTGTTCAGTTCTGTCTTCGTTTCCTGTCAAGTTGTTGTCCCACCTTCCCTTTGTCTCTCATTGGTAGATCACTGTTCATTAGTTTGTTCACCTAGTTCTTGTTCTTGTTTGTTTTGGTTCAGCCCTCTGTTTTGATTGGTTCTCACTTCATTGGTTAATCTTGCTTGTTTTCTGTTTGTGTTCTGATTGGTTTTCCCTCATTTAATTAATCCTCTTCATTTGTTCTGTTTTAGTATTTAAGTCAGGTTCTTTCCTCATCGTCTCTATGGAAGTCCCACCCTCTACCCTCCCTGTGTTGGCATGCTACATGTGTTTTTGAAGATCCCTGTGTTTTGTTTGTGACCCTCGTGCCGGTTTATGTTTGAAGTTTGCTGAATAAATGGCTTGCACTGTGACCTCGCCTCATGTCATGCCGACAGCAAACGTGGCAGATGAACTGACCAAATCAAGAGGTCACGCAAGCCTAAGAGGTGAGGCTGGGGTAGTCCGGCAAAATGGAGAGTGGGCTGGAGTTAGCCGCTTCTCCATCCCAGAGCTGTTGGGCTACCCCGAGTCAGAAGAAGAGGAGGAACGCTGCATGCTGGATCCGGCTGGGAAAGACCGTGGTGAGGAGCGCCCACCATCCTGCCAGCCTCGGTATTTGTGGATTACTTCGCCTTTGATGACTCCGCCACGGAGGAATTCCCCACTCCCTCGCTGGACTCCGAGGCTTGGGGGAGGCGGGGTGGAGTCAGAGAGTGAGCTCCACCGCACTGCCTCAGCCTGTGAAGACCTTGTCTTCCCTCACCACACACCTCCTCCAACGACCCTCCTGGTTGGCTACCTCTCCTTCACCCATGACTCCACCTACTCTATTGATGACTCCGCCCCCTTGATTCCTGGCCCTGCCCCACTGGTTCCTGACTCTGCCCCTGACTCCACCCACTTGGTTCCTGGCTCCTGACTCTGCCCACTTGACTCCTGACTCTGCCCACTTTGTCTCTGGTTCCACCCCTGACCCCGCCCACTTGGTTCCTGAGCTCACCCGACTCCACCACTTGGTTCCCAACTCCGCCCCTGACCCCACCCACTTGGTTCCTGACTCCATCCACTTGGTTCCTGACTCCGTCCCAAATTCTGCCTGGTCTTCTCAATTCCCTGACCCTGCACTCAAACTTTCCACCCTCCATTCCACCCTCAAAACCCTCATGCACTCCCTTGCCACTCTTCTGGCCCACCTTTGCTGCCGCCTCCTTTTGTGTGACCTTTTGACCTCCACACCATTCTAAATAACCTCGACCCACTTCTTCCTTATACCTCCCTGTCTGACACCATCTCCCAGGTCCAGTCTGTCCTCACTTACATTTCCCAGTCCCTGTGCCCTCCTCACTACTCCCCTGATGCACTTCCTCCTGCCCAGACCTCTTCTGATTGTTATTCCCTGTCTGTCCCCGACAAGTCCACCCCATCCCTGTACGTCTCATTCTATCAGTCCCAGTCTATCCTGAGGAGTCCAGCCAGTTCTATGTGGAGGTGAAGGGAGGGAGGCCCAGCAACCTGAGTGAAGCCACCGGAGGCCCAGCAGCCCAAGCCAGCCACAGGCCCAGCAGCTGGGTCGGCCACGGAGGCCCAGCGGCCTGAGTCGGCCACCGGGCCCAGCCCGGCCTGGAGAAGGCCACCGAGGAAGGCCAACAGCCCAGTCAGCCCGCCAGAAGGGGCCAACAACCCTGGTCGGTCACTAAGAAACTGGCAACCCGGAGTCAACCACCAGAAGGCCAACAGCAATGTCTGTTCCCCGAGAAACCCCACCAGAACTGTGTCTGTTCCTCGAGGCACAAACTGTGTTTGCACCAAAGACGGCCTTCAGCCCCCTGTGTGCTGCCGCTAAGGCATTCTGCCTACTGTATGCTGCCGTTAAGCGTTGTGTTCCCTGTTTGCTGCCGCTAAGGTGTCCTATTCCCCGTTTGCTGCTGCTAAGGCATCCTGTTCTCCGTTTGCTGCCACGTTCCCCGTCTGCTGCCACTGAGATGTCTCGTTCCCGTCTGCTGCCACTGAGGCGTCACGTTCCCCATCTGCTGCCACTAAGGTGTCATGTTTCCCGCGTGCTCCCCATCTCGCCTACGGTCCCCTTAATGCTCCCAACCTGGCTTTTGGTCCCCTTTCTGCTAGTCTTGCTTTTTGGTCCACTTTTCTGTTCCCCAACCTCACTTTCGGTCCCCTTTCTGCTCTCAACACAGCCTTCGGTCCCCTTCACTCCCAACCTCACCTCTGTAGTTATTCTCCTCGCCTTTGGTCCCCTTCTGGCTCCCTCGCATGGGTCCACTTCCTCCCAACCTTGCCTTCCCGGTCCTTCATGCTCCCAACCTTTCCTTCGGTCCCCTTCATGCTCCCCACCTCACCTTCAGTCCCCTTCATGCTCCCCACCTTGCTGTCTCTCCTTCTCCTGTTCCCAACCTTGCCTTCAGTCCCCTTCATACTCCCAACCTTGCCTTCAGTCACCTTCATGCTACCCACCTTGCCTTCAGTCCCCTTCATGCTCCCCACCTTCAGTCCCCTTCATGCTCCCACCCTTACCTTAAGTCCCTTTCTTGCTCCCAACCTTGCCTTCAGTCCCTTTCCTGCTCCCAACCTCACCTTCAATTCCCTGTTTGTGCCCAGAATGACCTCACAGTCCCACTGGATGCCTATCTGCTCCCTGGTCTGCCACTGGACGCCTGTCTGCTCCTTGGTCTGCCACTGGATGCCCGCCTGCTCCCTGGTCCGCCACTAGACACTTGTCTGCTCCCTGGTCCACCACCAGATGCCTGTCTGCTCCCTGGTCTGCCACTGGATGCCTCCCAGCTCCCTGGTCTGCCACAGTCCCCCAGTCTGCTCCCTGGTCCGCCACAGTCCCCCAGTCTGCTCGCTGGTCTGCCACAGTCCCCCAGTCTGCTCCTGGTCTGCCACAGTCCCCCAGTCTGCTCCCTGGTCCACCACAGGACCCCAGTTTGCTCCCTGATCCACCACAGGACACCCCTGGTCTCCCGTATTGTGCTCCAGGGCGGCGCTTAGGGGTTCTGTGGCCCCCTGGACTTCTTCTGGCAGCCCCTGGACTTTTGTTTAGCAGCCAGCAGATGCCGCTACTCAGTTAGTTTGATGTGTTCAGTTCTGTCTTGTGTTTCCTGTCAAGTTGTTGCTCCACCTTCCCTTTGTCTCTCATTGGTAGATCACTGTTCATTAGTTTGTTCACCTGGTTCTTGCTTGTTTTGGTTCAGCCCCCTGTTTTGATTGGTTCTCACTTCATTGGTTAATCTTGCTTGTTTTCTGTTTGTGTTCTGATTGGTTTTCCCTCATTTAATTAATCTTCTTCATTGTTTCTGTTTAGTATTAACGTTTTTTTTGTAAATGATGGTGTCTTACCTTGGTTACCTGAGCAGAAATGCTACAGAAGAAGGGGTAAAAGAGCTGGAATCCTGGACAGACTGAGGCATAGACAACATCTCTCCCCGCTCCCTAGCATTCTTTTGGCTAATGTTCAATCCTTGGTGAATAAACTTGATGAACTAAGAATGGGATGAGCTTTCCACGGGACGTACTAAGAACTTGCAGCCTCATGTTTCTGGAGACATGGCTGGACCCCTTGTCTCTGACTCTGGCCATGTACCCAGAGGGACTTTCCATTCCTCCATGAAATAGAACAACAGAGGTGGAGTGGCGCAAGGGAGGTGGTGTGTTTTATAATGACCAATAAGCGGTGGTGTGCGGATCTTGCAGGCCAGTCTCGTCGGTGCTCTCCTGATCTTGAATACAATATGATCAGATGTTGACCTTGCCTCTCGACAGTTTACTGTGCTTTTTGCACCGCTGTTATATACCCCTCATGCTGACATGCGTGGGCGTTGGAGAGTTGTATGATCGCCAATAGACTGTCAGGAAGCGTCCTCCGAGCAGCTTTTATAAATTGGCTGTGATTTCAATAAAGTCAACTTGAGGAAAGTTTTGCCGAAATATCATCAACATGTAAAGTTTATGACATGCGGTGAAAATATCCTGGATTATGTCTACACTCTGTGCGCACATGGCTATAAAGCCCGCCCTGACTGGCTTTTGGCAAATCAGATCACTCCTTTGTCTTTTTGCTGCCAACCTATAGGCGAGACTTCCGCAGAAATGTGAACAGCCTGTGGCGTGGTCAGTTGTATAATTTGCATGTGACAAATAAAGAATCTTGAATCTCTTGAAAATCTTGAATCTTCAGCGTTGGACTGACCAATCAGATAGTGCCCTGCGTCACTGTTTCAGTATTACACTGGGAATTTTTTTGGATTGCCGGTGACAACAACGTCAGTGACTACGCTGATTATGTGACTGGATACATCCAGAAATGTATTGATCATGCTTTACCACGGACTACTATAAAGACATATGCTAACCAGAAGCCGTGGGTTAACGGCGAAGTCTGTGTGGCGCTTAGTGCATGGACAGCTGCTTTTAAATCTGGAGACCCACGTAAATATAAAAAAAGCGATAAATACATAGGAACACAATAAAATCGGCGAGGCAATTACCCAGGAAAAAATTGGGTCTATTGCAGCAGTTCAAACACCAGGAACATATGGGGTGGACTGGGACTTTCTGAACCATAAGGGGAAGAGCTATCACATGGGGAGGGTGTCTGCTTCTCTTCATGAGGAACTAAACACCTTCTTTGCACGCTGCGAACTTTCTTCCCCATCATCGCGCCCTGGCAGAAAGGAAGATAACATCTCTACAGGTATCAAAGACAGATGTGTTACCCAAATACTGGGAGGGTTAACACATGAAAAGCTCCAGGACCTGATAATATTCCAGGTCGGGTTCTCAAAGTATGTGCCCATGAATTGGAAGATGTCTTTACAAACATCTTTAATCTTTCCTTGCTTCAGTCTGCAGTCCCCACATGCTTTATGAAAACCACCATTATTCAGTTCTGAAGAAGAAATCCGATATAGTTATTTGATGACTATAGTCCAGTATCCTTCTGTGTCCTTGGAAATTAACTTTGAAGCGAATAGTTAAGGCTCATATTCTTTCATCCTTCCTATATATCAGCACATTTCGGTTTTTCTATTGGAAGAAATATAGATCTACAGAGGATGCAGTTGCACTTGCACTGCATACTGCTCTCTCTCATTTGGAAAAGAAGAACACATATGTGCGGATGTTGTTCTATTGATTTTAGCTCTCATTTTTAATACTATATTCCATCCAAAACTATAAACATGAAACTCTGGGAGATCTGGACTTTTGATTTATTGCTGGCAGCTAGTTCTGGATTTTTGACAAATATGCCACAGGTCAGTCTGGTTAAGCAGCATTGCTTCTTCACACTGATGCTTAGTGTATCAGAGTTGTCCCTGAAGATAACGTAACAGTGCCCTACTATGCCTTATTTACCTGCCTACGTTGTGCGACTGTACAGCTCCAGCATATGCATCAAATTTTGAATATTACTTTCTGTCAAAGTGCATTACGGATGGTGATAAGTCATTGTATAGAGCTGAAGTGAGAGCCTTGACAACGTGGTGTCAGAGGCTAACAACGCCGCCAGCATCAGAGGCAAGGAGCATGTAATTTAGAAGCAGCAGGGTGGAGGATACACCACACGTTAATATTGAGGAACAGATGTGGAGCAGTCAGCTGCTTCCCAGATTCCTGGGGTTAACATCAGTGGTCTGACCTGGTCACCCTTATGAAGTGGTGCAGCGGCCCCTGAACAACGACTCTTCTTTCTGCAACAACTGAGGGGGGTTCAGTACGGACCACCGATCTCTGCTTTTTATTGGTGCTTTTCTCAGTATTCTGTCGATAATGTGCAACCTGGTATGGCGGCTGCAATGTTTCAGACCGCAAAGCTCTGCAGAGAGTGGTGAGATCAGCGGAGGGCTTTCTGGTCCTGAACACAGCAGTTCCGCTGGACAGAATCTACAGTGTGATTGCTCTCCACTTTAGAATAAAAGCTTTCAGAGCTATTGAAACACAAAAACTTCCTCCAGCTGCTCAGGTGCATTTTCCTAGCTTGGGTTATTAATATGTTCAGTCCATGTCAGATTCTCAGTAATCATCATCAAGGTAAAAATGCACTTATCCACGTTGATGGTGGTCTGATGCGTGTTTCCTGCTGAAAGTCACCACCAGCTCCTTCCTCTTGCTGACGTTCAGCTGAAGCAGTTTCTATTTAAAATTTTAGTTCTCCACCTAAATCCCATATGAAGCCACCTCATTGTTGTTGGAAATTAATCCTAACTTTGCTATTAATCGTCTTAGAGCTTCCAACAATAATGTTTGGTGTGGGTAACCTGATCTGAAGTGTAGAGTGAATACAACCTGGCAAGGCACACACATTGAGAGCTCCTGTGTTGGTGGTGCTGGAGACACACCTGCCGCCCTGCAGGGGTCTGTGAGGTCGCTTGCGTGCACAAGCGGTAGTTGAGTCCTAGGTCTCTCAGCTTAGTAAAAACCTCACATAGTTACCCTGTTTCTTGTCCACATGGCTGAGGGAGGTGTGTGTGTGGGATGTGGGGAGATGGCAAACAGGGTGGGTCTATGGTGCTTGGGATGGAGGAGAATGATGTGCTTAATCAGTCTTTCAAACGCATCATAACTACCAATGTCAGTGCAACAAATGATCATTCAGGTATGAAGCTTGT
The DNA here is from genome assembly GCA_032718565.1 of Distichodus sexfasciatus. Taxonomy (NCBI): domain Eukaryota; kingdom Metazoa; phylum Chordata; class Actinopteri; order Characiformes; family Distichodontidae; genus Distichodus; species Distichodus sexfasciatus. Next base: position 131,322 of record JAVGVS010000224.1, on the reverse strand, counting down.
TCTTGGAGCACAGGAAGATGGTGAATTTTTTGGGCGAACAGGGATATGGACTTCGCCAAGAGACTTGTTGAAGATCGAGGTGAACACCTGACAATTGAGCCAACAACGTTGTAATTTGGAGATACTGTCTGGACCCTTCTGGTATTCACCTCTCAATGCGAGGACATTGTGCTCCTCGCGATGCAGTGACATCCACCATCTCAGTTGCCGGAGCTGCTGGTAGTGATAGCTGCCTGGCTAACCTGGAAATAGACATAGAATCGTTCAGCTCATTGGCAAATGCAGAATCGGTAGCCCAATCCACACTTGATGTCTTTAGCTTCATAGTCTGTATAAATGCGCCAGTCCATGCCGACTTCGCATACCCTGATAGTGTGATTGTAAGCTTCGAATCGGTGAAAGTTGTAGGCGCCGCTTGCATGCTCATATCGCCATTAATGAGCAGCGTTGTCAGCAACATTCCGGAATTCGTAGCGCAAATCAATTCTATCCGGCTTCTGTTTGAGGTTCTTCAATTTAACCGTTGGGATGATTTATTCATGGCTTGCTAGCAAAGCTAACTGCTACATCCGCCAAACTTGTTGATGTTGTCATGCTGATCTGCCATCGGCGCGTCCTGCAGGCGTGGCTGATTGGGCGGTGGCGTTTTCCCGCCATATGACTTACGAACTCCGTGAAAGGTGGAATGATCAGATTTTCAGCTGGCTGAGAAAACTTTATAAGCCACTTATGCTGGCGTGCTGTTGAATACATATGTTAACTCCTCTTATGCATTACATAACATGTTGATAAAAAGTTAGTATTAACGTCAATTTGCCTTATTAAAAATTACCTGCTACAATAGCGCTGCATCCGGGTGTTTGTTTTGGGCTTTTACAACTTTGTCGTGCGAAAGTTCGGATAAAGCTGTTACCTGTATCCAGCGTGGGGTGGGATCGCATTAATGACGAAAGGTGAACTCACGGTAAACGCTATGCTCAGATATTCTAAGAATAGAAATAAAACAGCGGCTGGAAGAGAGTAGAAACACTCTGATCGCACCACTTGTTGTTGATCATGAAACACTCCTCCGCGGCGCGGTGGGTATTGCGGTGACTCGCTCTCTCTCGTTCTGTTCTTCGGACACCACCCGCGTTTCCCCTGGCGGCTGCGCCTACACAGCGGGTCAGCGTTGTATCCTTTGTTATGCATCGAGCAGCATAGTATCTCAAAGGCTGACCATGACGGATCGAGCTGAAGTGGTGTTGCAGATGAAATCCGTTTTCCTATTTCAGTAGTGTTCTGCTGTCGCATTAGCTCAACCTGATGATCTTGCGTAAGTAATAAAGATAAATAAATAATGAAAAAGCACAGTCTGGGCCGGAGGCGATTAGGAAAACATCTGGGCGTGGCGTGCCATGGCGAGGAAAAAGCGCGCTAGAGAAGACACAGCGGATCTGTCTGATCCCTAGCCATCTAGTCTTTTCACACTCCTACCATCAGGTAGACGGTATAGGAGTATTCAGGCTCGTACCAGCAGGTTCAGAGATAGCTTTTATCCACAAGCCATCAGGTTTCTGTTTGACATAACTTGGACTGCTTTCTGAATTTGGTTTCTTAAATTCCACTCCCTATACACATTTACAATTTAAACTTATTAATATAAACGTACAAGGAAATTAAAAATTTGGATTTGGATTTTACGGATTTGGATTTTACATGGTACTATGGCATCTTCCTATGTTAATGTTACATTATTAATTTGTTTTTATGCCTGTGTGTGTATGTATGTAGCTATGTATGTGTATGTGCATATGTGTGTACATGCATGTATGTATGTGTGTATGTATGTATATGCATATGTAAATCTGCATTGAGTTGAGGTGGCTCTGGGCTAAAGAATTTCATTGCAGGTAATGTGGTGTTTCATGTAAATGACATCCAAGTGAATTAAGTAATTGAGGTTCTTCCCATTGTCTCTGTTGGTTCACCCTACTGCCGGTCCCCCTGTGTTGGCGTGCTACATGTGTTTTTGAAGATTCCTGTGTTTGGTTTTGTTTGTGGCCCTCATGCTGGTTTGTGTTTGAAGTTTGCTGAATAAATGCCTTGCACTGTGACCCCACCTCATGTCATGCCGACACCAAACGTGACAGGTGCTGTACAAAGCACCTGGTATGGTTAAGCCTCCAAACTTTTTGTTGTGTGGATTTAATTCCTTATTCTGTGACTCTTAAAAGTACCATAGATTACAATTGCAGGGTCGTTCGGAAACTGGAACCAAACCTTTTTTTTAGGCCTCATATATGCTTTCCTTAGCTTGCATGATCAGTTTTTAAGGATATTTCTGGGCTGTGTTATTGTATACCATCCTTGTTGACTATCTGATGAGATTTTAAAAAGCCTGCCTTTTAACCATCAACTTAATCATACGAAGATGCTCAGAAACTGAGCTTCAGAATTTTTTGCCATTTCTGACGTACTAGAAAATGGCCAAATCCTTTGAAATGTGAAAATCTCATAAGTTTAAGTCTGTTGTAACAAGGCTAGAATAAAATATATTCATGCCTTCATACATATCTTTGGGTTCTCTTACTTTAAATATTGGCAGAAAGTGCCTTCACCCCATACTGTACATCAATATGCAGATAAATATAATGGATTTATAAATTCTGATTGGTGAAACACCGAAGGTATCATTTAATTTCAGAAATGCAAACAAGGAAAAAAAGCACCACATCTCTTTGCTGCTTATTCATTCGTTTGTGTATTCTTATGTGTAAAATATACAAGTTCAGAATAGTCTTTGTGACTTTACCATGTATTTCAAAATTTAAAACATTTTTAGAGAGTAAATTATCTTAGCTATTATCCTATTATGTTATGGAGTAAAATATCTTAATCTAACCTGGAAGTTACAAACTACACATATATTATTTTACAATTAAGTCATTAAAAGAATATAATTCACAAGTCCACGGTGACCTCATTTGCTGAGGTCTTTTCTACTACTTTGCTTTTCATCCTTAAGAATTGAATCAAAATTTGTAGGTGTTGGAATATAACACATAGAATGCTGCTATAAAACAGAACTGCAGTTACACCTGCATTTTATAGACACTTTCTTTTTTTTTCCACAGACCTGCAACTGCAATAGCTCATAAGAATAAAAACTGGACATTTTGCCTCACAACACATATTGCAACCTGTAGACAGAAAAAAAAATGTGTAATCCTCATATATTTTTTCTCTGACTGTATATGATCTTATCATGTGTTTACCCCATTTTATCATTAGGTTTTTTCTGTACTTGGTTGATTACTGAAAACTGGACTCATTTAGATAAAGAAATGTGTGTTTTATTTTGCCTTGTCAGATCATCATCCTATTACCAGTTGTCATTATCCTTATTAAAATATCACTTACAAGATTTTCACAGCCTATTCACCAACCATTACAAATCGCGTTATCTAAATTGCTCAAATCATTTTTATTTCTTTTTATCAAGACATGTGGAAATTTCAAATATTTGGTTTGTGGTTAATGGCTTTCTTAATATGTTTGATAAGGTCATTTGGTATGGGATGGTGACGTCATACCATCTACAATTAGAAGACAACTAAAGCTGCTGGTCAGTTATTCATCTTGGCCGGCATTTCAATGGCTTTTGTGTGTTGCCTTTGAAACGTTCCTGTTCTCTTATCCACCAAAAGCCCTTGCTGTTGAGCTAAAGGTTGGAAGGATCCACATATTGTCATGGCTTTGGACTTTGTCATACCAGCCCCTGGACTTTTCTTTCTTCTTCCTTTGTGTCTGATAGATGAATTAATGTTTCGCTTGATTTGTTCCATGGACCTGATCTGTTTTGGTTCCAGCCCCTGTTTGATTTGGTTCTCCTTCTTTTTGTATTTTCTGGTTTGTTTTCTGATTGGTTTATGTCTGATTATTCTGATTGATTGTTTCTTCCTTTATAAGCTCCAGTTTATCCAGTGTCTCCTGTTGTTCCCATGCCACTACCCTCCCGTGTCGGCGTGCCTAAATTTTCCCAAAAGTAAAGTGTTTGTTTCTTTCATTTCTTGAGTCTTCAAATAAAATAGCTTACCAGCAAGTTACCTACGCCTTGTCATGCCGACCGCCACACATACTACTGTTATATATTTTATCATGTATTTATCGCGTGTGAGACCTTTTGTTCCCTAAAATCCTTTTATCTGTTTTTTGGGCTTTGAGGACATTTGAGAGGTCCCCCATAGAGAAGAAATGATTTATGAAAATGTGCTTGTTTATTTGAGAAACTAAAAGTGAGGCAGTGCTTTGTTGCAGGTTGGGTTGGTGGGATTAGTGTGGTGGAGTATATTACTTTCGTTATTATGGGAGTCTATGGAAGGACCTCACAAAGTTAGTAATACAAGACTGTGCGTGTGTGTGTGTGTATATATATATATATATATATATATATATATGCAGGTGGCTTTCCTTCCTATTAGGCCTCAAGAAAAACCTTTAATGACTTATTGATTCAATGTAAAGGGAAAATAAACGGCTTTTCTTTCTTCCCAGAGCCTTTCTTAAAAAAAAGACTTCGGCGCTTCTTCAAACCTGCTAGCCTGCCCTTTAAGAAGGCAGCTTCTTTGATTTTTAGCCATGCTAATGGATGCCATCACTCATGTGTGTTCACAAAGGCAAGAGCCAGGTGAAACTAGGAGCTGAAAAAGAGGCAGAGCGAAAATTGTGTTTCTGAGCAGAGCATAATAAAATAAATAAAACATAATAAGACATCTTAAAATGGTTCATCCTTTAAGTATATTTCTTAACATGCTGTTATACTGATTACATCAGCTTCATTAAGAAATATACTTTTTGTCAGATCTTAATTGCTGAAGAATTAAGGTTTGCATAATATTTTAGGTTTATATGTTAAAAGGTTTATATGTGAAGGACATCCTAAGTATTCCTCTTAAAGAAATTCCAATCATAAAATTGCACGAAAACCACCAAAACACTGCACCCAAAGTTACTCAAGCTGTTAAAACTACACCACACACTTTCTCTCACAAGACTATGAATTTTGCCAAAAAAAACCATTTTGTATGCAAGCAGTACAAAAGTATTTTCAATTTACCTCAATATGTATGTGGTGAAGTGTTTTGAAAAAGTGAACATGTTATTGAGGCAGGTGTGGAAGTGACTGTAAACAAAACTGTACTACAATTCTCTATCATTTTAAGTGAAGTAAATTTTCTATAGAGACCTTTTTCCTATGTCAGTTCCCGCTAATTAACAACCACTCTCCTTACTGTTACATCACAAAGTTTTTAATTCTCGTCATCTTTGATTAATTTTCTTCGAAGTCATTAACCTCAAAGGTTCTAACCATCCGCCAGCCATGGAACAACGAACGAAGGAAGCGTGTCATTCTGGAGATAACGGTGAATATAATGTTTCTGTATTTAGCAGTGTTGGCTTCAGTGTGGAAGGCTGCAGGGTGTGCTTTGGCACAATGCTGCAATGCAGTCTGGGAAAAAGGTTTGGTCAGTTGGAGACAAAACCCAGTCAACACAAGCATAAATCATTATAATCACTATGTGAAACAATGTTACATTTCGTTCAGGGTGGAAACTCAGAACAAACCAAAGCATGAAAAGCTAAACTACAAAGCTGAGAAAACAATGGAAGAGAAATGGATTCAAGTCTCTAAGTTCAAGTTGAAGTGTAAAACTGAAAAACATTTGTAATATTTCATGGCAGCTATTCAACTTCAACTTCTTGCTAAACTCTGAGCTTACTTTAAATTAGCCTGGAAAGTCAGTTGAGCTTGCTAATTTGGCCTTTGCTAAGTCAGTTTACCTTGATAAGCTTTGCTTTGAGCATTCTCAGCTAATTTAGCTTGCAAGATTTGAATTCTACGCACCAGTTGTATAGTACAATCTGCTAAGCCAGTTTAATTTGCCCTATAAACTCTCTAAACTTTTAATATTACTAAGCCAGTTTTAGTATTACTTAAACACAAAGCTAAGATTTAAACCTGTGAAGAGAACTGGGCTGTCAAAGTCAGTTTATAGACTCATTTTCTAAATCAACTTAAGTTGTTTATGTGTTTGCTAACAGAAATAAGCAGCCTTCATCTGGGTAACTTGGGTAGTATATAACTTGCTAATCTTGAGCTTTGCTAAATTTACATTTCTAATTTTGTGAGCTTTTAAATTGCTGTTATGGGATGTGAATGGTCATCAACCTTTATTTACCCTAAATCTGTCTGAATTTTAACAATAAAATATAAAGTAAAAACCAGTTTTGCTAGTGCTGTCATGAGCCCCTCTGGACTTTGCGATACCAGCAGATGCCGCTATTCAGTTGGTTTGATGTGATCAGTTTTGTCTCGTGCTCCTGTCCGTCTTGTCCTTGATCCACCTTCCCATTGTGTCTGATTGGTAGATCACTGTTCGTAGTGTTAATGCATCTGGTTCTTGTTTGCTTTGGTCCAGCCCCTGTTTTGATTTGTTGTCACTTCATTGGTTTTCCCTGATTATTTCCTGATTGCTTTTTGATTGGTTCCCCTTTGTTTCATTGATCCATTTCGTTTGTTTTAGGATTTAAGCTCAGTTCTCCCAGTGTTTCTTGTTGGTCTGCCCTCACTCTGCCTTCCCTGTGTTGGCGTGCTCTGTGTCTTTGAAAGAGAGCGTTTGGTTTTGTTTGTGGCCCTCGTACCTGTTTAAGTTTTGTGTGTTTGAATAAAAAGGCTTGCACTGTGACCTTGCCTCATGTCATGCAGACTCCCAACCCTGACAGTGATTATTAAAGCACTTTTCAAATGCATCTTTTATTCTCTGTATTTATTTCTCACACCTTACCTTTATGAACAAAGCGCAAGATTTGAATTACACGTTAATCCAGATACTAAATCTATCCCTTGTCATGAGTACTTAATTCCAATGAGCTCTGTAACAGAGTGCCCATGTCTGGAGGAGAGTATTACACCCCTCATTTGCAATTCTGAACAGCATGATTCCGCCCAAATGATCGGAAGCACAAAAGTTATTTTATGTCATTCTTTGACCCGCTGATTGCAGGAGATTATGCAAATGTATTACTGAGTTAGAAGGGGCATTACATCCACAGATAACATGTCTATGTGGGGCCCATGTGAGTTTTTGAAGAACCTTGGGGCTCAGTGGCGATACTTGAACATGCTGGGCCCCACATGGATGTCCACAGATTCCATGCTGGCCCCACATGTGGCAGCCCGCCTGGATCCCTAATGGGGCTAATATGGGCTAAACTCGGTGCCTACTTGGGCAACCTCACTGCGTCCACTATTGTATGCTGAATTGGGTAAATAATGGGGTTGTAACAGGCCAAACATGGGACACTGCTGGGAAACTGATCTATATACTGGATCCCGTAAAGGACATTTTACAAATATAAAAGCTTTAGAGTAAATATACATTTAGAAAAATAGTTCATGAATTTGATTAATGAGTCTTCTGATTCATGAATTAATTCAATAGTCAATTCATTTGATTAATTAGTTCATCTTACTCATGAATCATTTGATTGAGTTGATTCATGACTTGATTATTTGATTCATGAATGGGTTCATTTTCCATAGGTGGATCAATTTATGTTATTGTTTGCGCTGTTAACATAGTGAAGTAATTTTTAATAAAATTGGTTCATTAGTAATGATTAATTTGATTCATAAAGATCAGTTCCTTTGTTCATTAATTGGTGTTGAATCATTTGATTCAGGGTAGTTCATTTGCATCTGAATAATTTGATTCATTTGACTCGCGATAGGTTTATTTGAATCATTTGTTTCATGAATCAATTGAGTTGTTTGATTCATGGATCATTTGAATCATTTGATTCATGCATCATTTCATTGATCCATGATGTCTTATTTAATTTTATTCATGAATCATCTTATTTAATTTTTATTCATGATCATTTGAATCATTGATTCATGAATCATCTTATTTATTTATTCATGAATCATTTTGATTCATGAATCATTCATTATTTGATTTGTGAATTGGTTCATTTGATTTATGAATTGGTTCATTTTCCATAGGTGGATCAATTTATGTTTGCGCTGTTAACATAATTGATAATTTTTTAATAATTTGTACATTGCTATTGCTACAATCCTGTCTTACTGTAATGCTAGAGCAGAAATTTAAAATACTCATATGAGTGGGCCTGCACAGCATAATTAAACAGAATCTGATTATTCTTTGTGATAATTTGGTTCATTGTGCTTGCATACTCTGAAATGCTGAATTAAGAAAGAGTTCAAAAGCTGTTTTGTTAAACACAAACGTTAAACACTACGTTTATCTCTTTGGTAGGCATGATGCTGCAGCCATAGTTTCAACCGTTTCAACTCTTCACATTTTAAAAGTTGTATTCACAGAGTAAAATATTCTGTTGGAGGTGGCACCAGATAATGAAATTCATTATTTTTATTATTAAATGCGTTGACCAGGTTAATTATGTTTGTGGAATAACAACAGAAACATATAAAATAATCAATTTTCAAAACTGAATATACATTTACTATGCAGCACACTGTTTATAAATGTGTAACTATTGGGACCCCAGTTCTCAAAAAGGCCCCATGTTTAGCCTGTTAAAACCCATCATTTTATCCAAATGGGCATACATGGGACCAATAGGGATTTCCCAGTGGGCCGAGTTTGTATTTAGCCCATTAAGGGTCCAGGTGGCCTGCCACATGTGGGGCTACCATGGAACCTGAGGACAAATCCATGTGGGGCCCAGTGGGGCTGTCTAAATGGGGCCCTTGATTCAGGCCTTTAAAAACCCACATGGACCTCACATGGACATGTTATCTGGAATCAGTTTATTATGGCATTTGAGCATGCCTATCTTCACCTTTTGAATGTGGATTGAAGCCAACAGTGCAGTAATACAGAATCCATACAGAATGTCGAGTCACAGAGGTTTGTGTTTTCTTTACGTATGAGATCTTAGAATAATCAAATATAATTTCAGCCATTTAAATGTTCAGTCAAATAAAAGGCGTTGGCAGTATTATGTAACCTTGCTGTGTATCAATAAAGCCCTTCCATGGTTCCCAGACTTGCAGAATCCCTGTATCATCAAAATCCCTCCAAGAGCCAACAAAGGACCCAGACAGCCAACCCTTCTATGGTTTCTTGTGCAAATATTATAGAGACTTTGAATCACCACAATTTACATTTACACCTATGACATTTAGCAGACACTCTTATTCAGAGCGATTTCCATTTCCTAATTTTTAGGGACAGCTGCCTGAGAGCAACTTGGTGTAGAGTCTAGCTCAAGGGACAGTATTCTAGTAGTGCTGGAGGAGCGATCTTTCAAACAACTAATAAAGGACTCAGACACACGTGCTGCCCTTCCCTGCTTCCTCATGTGCAAAATTCCTTAGAGAGCGTTGCATCACCACAATCTCTCAAAAAAGAGCCAAAGAAAGGACAGACACCTTGCCCTTTACATAGTTTCTCTTCCCATGGACCTGAAAAACCACTGCATCACCAGAATTCTTTAAAGCCAGGAGGCAAAACCAGTCAGCCTGGTCCTGGCAACACCTAAAGACAACATGACAGAGACCTTGCAACAACAAAATCTATCCAAGAGAATCTAGTGAATGACCTGGACCTTCTGTAAGTCCCTAATGCTTGACCTGCAGAACCTTACATCACCAGAATCCTTTAAAAAGCAATGAGTGTGTGATGAAGGTTGTGTTAATTTATGCTACAGTAAGAAAAATGTAATTATGTTAATTTGAAACACGTTTCTCCATGAAGTGTGAATGATAAGAAGAAATCTGGCAGCAGATAACAGCTGCAACCCTTTTTTTTATCAGAAACCTCACCTCATTGAAGCAAGTAGAAATCAAAGGAATGCCTTCCCTCCCCCTCAATGTGATGGTTTTGACATTGCGCTATCTTTTAAGTCGCTGTTTGCATTTAGCATTTTAATCTGCCAAGTTTAACCTTTACTCCATTGAATTATTGACTACAGGGTCATGCACTTTGGATGATTTCTGCTGGAAGCTGGTGAACTACCTTTTGTCACAAGGATATGGCACTAATACTTCTAACAGTATGCAAAAGAGCTCATTAGAATACATCTTTAGAGGTTGTACTTAAACCATGAACCTCCAGGGAGTATTTCAGGAACAAAAACTGGGATGATACATTTTAGCTCCTTTTGTCTGCATGTCACAATGATGCATGTATGCAACTTAAGTCTACTGGCTTTTTACTAAGAATTCTAATGACCATTAAGTAACATTATTGGAAACTTTTTCTTTTGCATGCCAACAGTGAAAGATCTATAATAATCTATAAGGACAAAAGAATTGGGACACACTTCTCATTCTCTAAATTCAGGTGCTTCATTTGGACCCATGACCATAGGAATATAAAATCAAGCATCTAGACCCCGTAGTCCAGTGGTCCCCAAATGGCGGCCCGCAGGCCAGATCCGGCCCGAGCCAGCGACATATCTGGCCACTCAAGTCACATTGGCAACAAACGTAGACAGAAACAGTACGCTCCCTACGGCCATCTGTGATTAGCGATGCTCATGAGTACCTCAGTGGCACCTTTACCAACATGGTTGGGTGATCCCTGACATCAACTCCATCCACCACCTTCGGGAAGAAGTAGAATGGAGATTGAGGCGGAGCTTTCAACATTAGTGCCTCACCTCACAAGTGCTCCTTTGCTCCTTTGCATCTCTCCCAGAAGAATGAAAGCTATTAGGTAGAGATTAACTCCATATTGATGCCGTGGTATGTCTAAGTTCTCTCACCGGATGCAGGGATAAAGGATGTATAAGTTTATCATATGGTGCATCTCCAGATATAGCTTTAATTCACTAATATCCACATTACCATTCTTTATTCCTATATCTTACAAATGCCATCCATCAAAACACACTCTTAATTCTGCTGTCTGTTTGCAAGGTAATCATTTATCACTAACCAAGTTCATGATCTTCACGTTCTGCCTTCTTCTCTCCTACATCGGGGATGTATTAATCCAGTGCTGAGTGAACATATGAATCTATTATCAGCAAAGGCAATTTAAATTTCCCTTAAGGTTACGATGTGTTGTGAACACACGCTCTGAATATCACTCCCTTCTACATGCTTCGAAGGAGAGACATATAGGCAACCTATTTTTTTTTCCAAGTCTGTAATATGATTTGCCTTTGTGACATGTTTGAGGAAGAGATGCTGTGATAGCGGCATATGCCAGAACAGAGCTAATCAATTAAAACAAGATTTAAAAGATTATAATCGTCTTATACAAAACAACTGACTGTGTGTATAGAATGTACACGTGTCCATTCTATACACACAGTCAGTTGTTTTGTATAAAATTATATCTTTAAATATCAAACATGAATACAGTTACGAGTTCTCGGGTGTGTAATTTCAGAAGAGTTAGAGGGTCGCGGCCCCCAATAGAAAATCAAGATCCAGCCAGTAACTTTAATATAATCACACCATTCAGTTAATAAAATTATGAGATTATCTTGCATAAATAGCGTTTGATTTCTTTAATATTTCAATTATTGCCAGCAAAATAGTTGCATGTTTAATCATCTGGTAATGTAACCCCCCGCCCCCTCCTTCGCCGAATACTTGGTATTACCCAACCCGCTTTCTCTACCAAACCTTCACTATTTGCTCTATGTTTGTTAGCGCAGTCGCTGGTGCTAACATGAAAAGAGGCGGACAGACGACACTTTTTAATTGAGGCCAACTGCTTGCAAAAAGAAAAAAAAAGTCCTGACCAAAAGGAGGTAAATAGAGATGGGGACTCGAGTTGCACTTAAGTCGCACAATAAAAGACTTGTGACTTGACTTTAGACTTGCCCTCAACCACTTGAGACTTGACTCGGACTTGGGTGTTGTGATAACTAGTAAACAATGTTCATTTCATGGAATTATTTATTTATATCTCGCACTTTCGTTTGTCATAATAACCCCCAAAACCGTTCACCTCGCCTCGGTGTCCCATTACTTTTGTCCGAGGTGAACGTTTTTCAGCTAATAACGGTTTTCGAGGGGTCGTTGGAAAGGTGTCACCGAGCCCTATCTAACTGTGAAGTTTCACATTTATGGGGGTTTTCCACTGACTGGTACCAGCTCGGTTTGGTTCAGTTCAGTTTGGTTCTACTCTGTTTCGGACATACAGTTTTCCACTACAACTGGTTGCTATAGCGACCAAACATTCTGAGAAGCAGCACGAGCGGAGCGCTCTAATCTGAGGTAAACATCATCATTACAAACAGGTATCATTACAATCGATAGCATGGATGAAATCGAAGGGATTTTATTTCTTATCCTTGGTTTGTGGCTGTTTGCTGAGGCAGAGAAAGTTGTATTCTGAGGTAAAGTATTCTGAGGTAAATGCCGGGCGGCTTGTCTGGATTCAGTCAGCACTGACGTAACAATAGCAACCACCAATCAGTAACCTCCAATATGTACACGTCATCATTTAGTATCGGCTCGGCACGCTTGGGACCTCGGCCAAGGTGGTACCAAGAATGGTACCAGGTACCAGATTTTAGTTATGGAAAAGCAAAAAAAACGAGTAGAGTTGAACCGAACCGAGCTGGTACCAGTCAGTGGAAAACCCCCATTAGAGTGTGCGATATATTTTTCATATTTAACATTTAGATTTAAGATCATTTAAGGCAAATCCTCCATGTTGGTGAGGGGATATCGCAGCACGCAGTCCAGACCCCTGCTAAGTAACAGCCAATTGTAATTGCCATTTATAAACATTGTCACTCAAAGACTTGTCATGAATTGTGACATTTGCTATGTATAGTTTATCGGTGTAAATACAGTGATGCATTTGATTAATCTTTGAAGTTTTTGATTTTTTTCATAGATATTGGACACACACAAAATCAATTGAGTGGGAGCTGCCATGGTCTTGCTAGCTAGAGCTTAAACACAGTAGGAATTAACTACTGTGTCATTGTGGCATAAATAGTCAAGTACACAGCTGCAACTACGTTAAGTAAATCACTGTAAAAGTATCACAATGTACTTCTAATACAGGAACACCAAAGTAGCCTGACTTTTACAAAAGTGAATGATTGAATACATACATAAATAGGCAGAGTTTAACCATGTCACCATGTGGTATTTTTGCTATCTGGCAAAACAGCAGCAGAGAGCCGACAAGCAAAAATGCCCCGGTGGTCCTCTGGCGTTTAAAACAAATTTATTTATTTATTTATTTAGATAGAGATCTTGACCCCCCCCCCAATGTTCAGCACAAAGTTACGCCCTTGGTTCTTTTATTATCTGCTAGTAATGTAAATTTTGTAAATTGGCCCTGAAGGGATGCCATTACCACATGAACTTCATGCAATTGATTATGCAAAATTTAAAGAGGCCTGATTAACTTAAAACTGCAAGATGTAACTCCGGCTTTGTTTAAGAGTGATGTGTTAATTCACCCCACACTGTAAAAAATCTATGTGGTTCATCTTAAAAATTAAAGTTCAATTGCTGCTTTAACATTTCAAGCAAAATCATACTGGATTTACTAATCATTTCAACTCAATACATTTACGGCATTTAGCAGATGCAACTTCCATTTCCTAATTTCAGGGACAGTCTTCCTGCAGCAACTTGGGGTTGAGGGTCTTGCTCAGGGACACAATGATGGTAGTAAACGTCTGTACGATGTTGTATATTACTGAAAAGAACCACACTCCAAAGTCCGAATTCCGGACCAGTAAAGGTACCACTAAGCTACTCATGAGCAAGGTATTGTCCTCAAGCACTGCTGCCCATATCAGAACGGCTCGTCTATGGCATCACTTCAAATATCCCATTTAAAAATTTGTCTTAAGAGTGTACGAAATGAACTATGCACAAATATTTTTTCCATATTTGTTTACAGGACTTTTCCATATGGGATTAATGTTGGGCAATATACGGATCCATTGTGGGTCACATGAGAGCAGACTAATTAAATTGTCTCGTTTGAAGCGCCTCCATAGCAAAAAAAAAACCCAGGCGAACGTGGAATTTCGATATGATTTGGATGAAAGCCTTTGATGTGTGTGAAGCAATTTGCATGTGATGAGCGGACCGACGTCGGGAGATATCCGCTGCTGAAGAACTTTTTCCTGGAAAACCAGCACTCTGTCTACTTTGATGGTGCGATTTGGTGTAAACCCCATGAAAAATAAAATAGAAAAAGATGTGGAAACTTGACTTACGGTTACTTTTTATTTGTGGCATTCGTCAAAAGCTGTAAACTAGAGCAACTTACATTTCCCGACAGTAACAGCCTGCCTGAGAAACCAGATGCTAAATGGCTATAAGATGGATTTCCATAAGATTTTGGAGTTTGTCTGTGGAAAGTTTTGCATTTCATTCACCCAGAAGACGCTTTATGAGGTCAGGTATTGATGTTGAACAAGAAGGCTCATGGCTTGCAATCTCCTTTTCAGTTCCTCCCAAAGGAGTTGGAGGGAGCTGAGATCTGGGCTTTGTGTGAGCAAGTTCTTTCACACCAAACTGGGCCAATGATGTCTTCACGGTTCTTGCTTGGTGCTCATCATCCAAAATGTCTTGATTCTGTTCTCTGGAACTAAGGGGCAAAGATGCTTGTGGAAATGGGTTTGAATGAAATAACTGGATTCAATGATTTTGAATATGAGCCAATATTTGTGCCTTCATAATTACAGAGTTAAGGCCCTTGATCATAGCCTTGATCATGGTGGCGGTGCTTAAAGTAGAATAGAACCAGACGATCTCCTACACCGTGACTAAAGATCACTACCACTTACAGGACAAAATCGAGTTGAAATTAGACTTTTACCCTGACAGGATTTTAAGTGGTTGAAATGGAGTGATTATCTGTCACTGTGAACACACCACAGCACAGCACAACTAAATGTGACATCTGCATCCCATCCGTGAAGGAGCAGTGGGCAGCGTCCAGATAGCAGTGCTTGGGGACGGTACCTTCCTTATGAGTACCTCAGTGAAAACTTCACCGGTTCGGGATTCAAACCAGCGACCTTCTGATCATGGGGCAAACTCCCTAACCCTTACGCTGCCCCAAACGTTTCTCTCAGCCAACAACACGAACAGCACCAGCCTCAAGTCTCCAAAGCTAAAGGCTTCACTGCCGTAATGACAGCATCATAACATTTCATCCTTAGTTCATCCATGGTTTTCTCTACTTACTTGGCTTCTTTAGTAGGACCAACATTATCTCAGAATTCTAAATCAGAAACGCTCACTGCACCGTGGGTAAGAATCAATGGCTTTGAACAAATGTGGGGTAATGTGAGTACAGAGAGGATTTGTGTAGTGATGCACAATATGAATATGATATGTGACATTATTCATTCTTTGAACTGCCTTTTGAGGTTTCTGTCCTTATTCCATCCATAAAATTAAGTGGTATAAAATATATTGGTGTGATTTCATAAAACTGGTGAAGGTCAAAGGTCAAATGTTGACGCTTCTTATGCTCTAAAACAGTCTTTTGCTAAGAGTTTGTTAATGGAAAGACTGCTGGTTCTTTTACCAGTTCCATCACCATCTCTCTGTTTTCCTTCCAAAATTAACTGTGTTTAAAGGTTTCTGGTTTTGTGTTTTCACTGGATGTGGCATCCCAATCCCAAACTATGAGACATTCCTTCCCCCACTCCCCCCTTCACCTCCTCCTCTTCCTCCTTTCTCTCTCTCTCTCTCTCCTTCCAATATCTGCCTTGTTACTCTCTCTCTCTTCTCCCTCTGTAAGCACCATTCATTCTCCTTCTCTCTCTCTCTCTCTCCTCCTCCTCTCTCTTTCAATCTCTGCCTTTCTAACTCTCTTCCCACTCCTTCTTTATCTGTTTCTCTATCTTTCTCCTCCCCTATGTCTATCTTTCTTACTCTTTCTATTTCTGGCTTTCTTATTCTTTCTCTATCCCCTATCTATCCCATTCATACTCTGTCTCTCTCTTCTCCCATTCTCATTCCCCTGACTCTGTCTTTCTCTCCCCATCTCTGCCATTCATTCTCTCTCTCTCCATCTCTCTCCCTCTTTACCTCATCTAAGCCTTTCCTACTCTCTCTCTTTTCTACATGTCTCCCTCTCTCTGTTTCCTATCTCTCCTACCTCTCTCCATCTATTCATCCTCTCCTTTCCCTGTCTCAAACCCTATCTCATTCTTTTTCTTCTCCCTTCTCTCCATCCCTGATCCTATCTCGCCTTTAATTTTTTTCTCTTCCCCATCCCTCCCTCCCTCCCTCCCTCCCTCGCACACACACACACATTTGCGTCACTGCACGCTCAACTGGAGTCTTTGGTAACTCTCTGTCTCTTCTTCCTATATGTTGTTCTTACTGTCTGCTCCACATCTCTGTCCCCTCTCTCTATCCATTTTCTTTCTCCTTCCGCTTTCTTTTTTACTCTCTCTCTTCTCCCGTATCTCTGGGATTCTTATTCTTTTTTCTCTCTCCTCCCTATCTCCATTATCCTATCTGTCTTCTCACTTATTCTTCCCCATCTCTGCCTTTCTGACTCTCCCTCTTCTTTTCTTACTCTGTTCCATCCCTCTCTCCTTATCTCATACAAAACCAACAGGAGTCTCTCTCCTTTCTCTTATTTCCCCATTCCTGTCTTTCTAACTCTTTTCTTCTCCCCGTTCCTGCACCCGCTGTCTCTCTCTCTCTCTCTCTCTCTCTCTCACACACACACACACACACACACACACACACACACACACACACACACACACACACACACACACACACACACAGTCTTGTATTACTATCTTTGTGAGGTCCTTCCATAGACTCCCATAATGACCAAAGTACATAATTTTACACCTACACCTAATCCTAACCCTAACATTAACCTCAGTAACCAAAAGCACATCTTTTACCTCTTTTAGTTTCTCAAATAAAACAAGTCATTTCTCCTCATGGGGACCTCTCAAATGTCCCCACAAAGCCCCAAAAAACAGATAAAAGTGATTTAGGGGTCAAAAATGTCCCCACAATGCGATAAATACATGCACACACACACACACACACACACGTCTCTACGCGCTCAAACAGTCTTGCTGCACGCTCTCATTCTCTCCCTCCCCCTCCCCCCTCCCCAACACGCCAACACGGTGCTCACTCTCAGCACTCGCGCCGGTGAGAGCGCGCCGTGCGACTTTGGCGAGGAGGAGCGAGGCACGAGGAGAGCGCGCTCCCCGGACCTTTTTACGACATGGCGCTTTCCCAGAACGGATCTAACCTGACCGGGAGCAACTTCACCAATCAGTTCGTGCAGCCGCCGTGGCGTGTGGCGCTCTGGTCGGTGGCTTACAGCTCGATCCTGGCGGTGGCCGTGTTCGGGAACCTCATCGTGATGTGGATCATTTTGGCGCACAAGCGGATGCGCACCGTCACCAACTACTTCTTGCTCAACCTGGCCTTTTCCGACGCCTCCATGGCCGCCTTCAACACGCTGATTAACTTCGTGTACGCGGCGCACGGCGACTGGTACTTCGGAGAGTCTTACTGCAAATTCCACAACTTCTTCCCAGTCACCTCGGTGTTCGCCAGCATCTACTCCATGACCGCCATCGCCGTGGACAGGTAACGGGGGTGTTTGATTTCTCATGAACGTGCGCCTGAAAAACACAGAAGGAACCGAACGTCCTGAAAATGAATTAAACCTCACTCAGTGTATGCGTTTGGATTTGTTTGTTTCTTGTGTATGTTTGTGTGTACCTGGTTTTAAGGTGGATTGTTGGGACATAACTGAATGGGGGAAAAAAGAAACTCGGAGATTTGGCAGTTTTTTAACGAAAATTTTATTGGAGAAGACCGGTCCTCATAAGACCGTTGGAGCTCTTTTGAAACTAAAAGCTGAATAAGCGAAGTGTGTGTCTCTTTTGAGGACCTGACTGTAAACCTTAAACCCGCCAGCTTTTTCTAGGACATCTTTATGTGCGAGGACAGGTCCTTATAAAACACTATGAGTGGTTTCTGAAAAACCTTTAAAAGAGTGCAGTGTGTAGCTGTGGTTGTGAGGAACCAAATGTCCCCTAAAGGACCTGAAAACCTGAGACTTACCAGCTTGTGTGTCAGGAAAAACAAACGGTCCCAAAAATATCCTGTAATTAAACCCGACACAATGGACGTGTGTTTGTTGTTAAGGCGTTTTTTTGTGGTCCGGACAGTAAAACAAACTCGCCAGCTTTTGAGGACATTTTTTGTGTGAGGACTGATCCTCATAGGACATATAGCTTTTTTCTATAAGAAACTAAAAGAATGAGTGGGTATATGTATGTGTGGATTGTGCTGTTCTTATGTGTATTTTAGATTCTAACTGTAAAGATATTTCCTAAAAAAATAAGAAAACCTGAAACTATTTCCAGCTCTTTGAGGACATTTTTGTATGTGAGGATCGGTCCTCAAGAGGATTACAGATCTTTATATATCGTTATAGTTATATAATGTAATTTTAGGATTCATTCATTCATTCATTCATTTATTCTCTCCTCTTTTGGGAATGCTTGTGTGTAGTATTTCAAATTTCCCCTCCGTGTGTGATATTTAAAGGTTAGGTTTTGTGAATTCATTCATTCATTCACTAACTCATTCTTGCACTCTCTCCTTCTGTGTGTGGGGCTTGTGTTTTAGGACTAGATTGAAGTGTGAAAAATATTTCATCCATGCCTCTATCCATTCATTCATTTGAACCCCTTTGATATAAAGATATGCTTAAATGTGATCATTCATTCATTCTTTCATTCATTTTCTCCCATCTGATATTAAGATAGGGTTAAGTGAGATCCTTCATTCTTTCATTCATTTTCTCTATGGTATTTAAGGTTTAGAAATGACCTTTTTAATTAATTCATTCATTCATTCTCTCTGATATAAAGATAATTTTAAGTGACGTCCTTCATTCATTCTTTCATTCATTCATTTTCTCCTCTCTCTCCTTTTGCATGTGTATGGAATTTAAGGTTTAGAAATGACCTTATTCATTCATTCATTCTCTCTGATATAAAGATAGGTATAAGTGATATTCTTGATTCATTCATTCATTTACTCCCCTCTCTCTCCTTTTGTAACTACACAAGTATGGTGTAAGGTATTTAAGGTTTAAAATGAACTAATTTATTCATTCATTCATTCACTCTATCTCTGTCATAAAGATAGACTTAAGTGAGATCATTGATTCATTCGTTTCTTCTCATCTCTCTCTTTTTGTGATTGCATGTGTACGGTATTTAAGGTTTAGAAATGAACTTGTTTATTCACTCATTCGTTCACTCTCTCACTCCGATATGAAGATAGGTTAAGTGAGGTCATTCATTCATTCATTTTCCCCTCTCTCTCCTTTTGTATTTACACGAGTAATTGTAGTAAAGTTTAGAAATGAACTTTTTCATTCATTCACTCTCTCTCTGATATAAAGATAGGTTTAAGTGAGATCCTTCGTTCATTTGTTCATTCATTTTCTCCCCTCTTTCTCTCCTTTTGTAATAACATGTGTACTGTATTTAAGGCTTAGAAATGAAAGTGATAGGTCATTCATTTATTCAGGTGTCCAAGTGAAATCATTTCTCCTGTTGATCTGCATTAAAAGTACTTGAGTGTAGTAATGCAAACACAGATGTGACACAACCATCAATAAATGCCAGACCTCTATTCACCACAAATGCACATTCACACCACTCGACTGCGTCTGCGCAGACAATCACATCGCTCTAACTTATTTATACCGTCTCCGGGGGAAACACCAGCGGGGCGTACAACTCGTTTATTCTCAAAGCGCCATTCTTAACCCTCTCCCAGCGTGTCTTCATTACATAAAGCATATCAATATCTTTAATCACGCAGTGTTATTGAATTTCTATTCGCTAGATTTGTAACACACACAAACACAGGGAGAATGAATGAATACAATAAAGGCCAATTTACAGATACAACACATTTTTGTGTGATATTTGCAATTTTCTTAAGTGAAATTTATTAAATAAATAAAAAAGGGTGTAGGACAATGTAATTAGCGACGGATATACAAATAATTATGACAACCCTGAAGGTCGAGTAAAATTAGGAAGCTGAAGGTCGACTGTAATTCTTACAGTCAAACCATTGTTTTGTTATTTATTTCTTTTCTATTTTGTCAACATGATGATGCAAGAAAGAAAATGTCTAAAAATGTATAAAAAAGGACATATAGGTGTTCATAATGGCCAAAATAAGAAATCTAAAACGGATATTTGAATGTTATGAGAGTTGTCATTGCGTAATTTGTCCACTAGAGGACAATACTGCAGCTGCTCTGTAATAACGCACACAACGGGTCAACACAAAGTATCTGACATAAGTTTAAGAATTACTGTCAACACACAACTCCCAATTGTCAGCGTTCAGGGTGCAACCGTAGTCATTCCAATATCAGTTGCTAATTAAATTGGAACAAAATTAACAAATTTTGATGTGTTTTTAAAGTTAAATTTTTCAGTGTCAGTGGCCTTGTCTTGCATATTTTGTCCACTAGAGGGTAGGGGTGTTGAAATTAATCACATAATCGATGCATCGCAATGCAGTGACAGACCATAATCGATTATATTAGGGGTTTTCAAGCGCTGGTTCGTGGCCCCTGGTGGTCCATGGAGGCAATGCAGGTGGTCTGTGACATGAAATCCAGTTTCACCACTGAAAACACTTTAAAACATTTTTTCATTTCATTCCTTTTTCGGAACCGCTATCAGGGACGCAGCAGGGACTCAAGACTACGGGCGTGAGGCAGGGACCAACCCTGGGCGGGCACCAACACACCACAGGGCACACACAGTCACACTCCCTTACGGGGCCAATTTGGAGTCGACTGTAGGAGGAAACCAGAGCACCTGGAGAAAAGCCATGCAAACTCCACATAGAAAGGCCCTACGGCCGACCCCGGCATCCATCCCACAGCCTTCTCGCTGTGAGGTGACAGCAATAACCACTGCGCGACCACACCGCCCCAAATTATTTCATTTTATTGATTTTCTCAAAGCATTTCTTGATGATTCGCCCATCTTAATGAATAATGAATTCAATACAAATATCTACAAAATAATAGTAAAAAATTGTGAAATCGTGCAGAAATCAAATCATTGACATGATAACCGTAACTGAATCGAATGGTGAGACCAGTGAAGGTTTCCACCTCTACTAGAGGACGACACTTCAGCTCCACCAATCCAAATATTTTTTTGCTTCCGGAAAGCTTCATTCAGCGGACTCTTAAGATGGAATTCTCCCATTTCTCAGTTAACGGAGCGCCTGAATTAGCCCGGCTCTCGGGTTAGAAGTCACTCTGCAGCCCCGAGGCTCTGTTCCAGAACTTGGCATGGCGTGGACCTTGCAGGTGAAAGGGTGCCGGGTTATCCGGGTTATTTCGCCCCCTGGATAAAGACCTGCAGAATCAATCCGGATCTGTTCTCTAGATAGTGTTGGTGAGGCTGAAAGATACACCGATTTGTAACCTAAACCATGCAATTAGCAAGCTGGGCTTTTGGAGGTATATAAAGCTCATAAAAGTGAACTACATCTCTATATACATGCCGCACAAATGACGTCAACCTCTTTTAACACCAGCTATTGCTTGGCAGCAGTCAACACAGTCAACTCCTTAATAAAGACACGACTTCTGCGACTTCGCATACACAGCGCGATTTTTTCAATCGTTTTGTAAATCTCCAGCTCAAACCATACGACTAAATCTAAATCTAACTTGCGTTTAAAAGCCAAAGTTCCCACACGTATGTGCGCACACTATACAGATGCTCAGATATGACCTGACTGCTCACACTACACGACACTGTAAAGTTGAGCCTCCAATGCCTTTGTCCAGACTACATGCTGCGTCACCATGTTTGTACTCTGCTTGAATTTCACTTCCAGTTCTGTGGGGAAAAACCACCGAGGTTCCGGTGAGTCGGCTTGTGGCTCTGCTTCAACAGTGCGATACCCTCACGAGGGCCGGCCAGAATTTTAAACAGGTTTGATTTTCATCCAACCATACGATTGCCGATCGGGAGCTGGTCGTGGGTGCACGGTTAAGCTGAAACTCCAATAATAGTCGCTTGAGTAAAAAATGGCTGAAAATGGGCCGAAAATCGCAGAGTGTAAGCCCATCTTTACACTTCCATTAAATGTTTAGGCTGGAATCAAGGAGTGAAGTTCCTTCCACTGCGAAGCCTAAACTGAAAAGAGCCTTGAAGGGGGGTCTTGATCCTCTGAGTGGACAAAAAGCGACACACTGCTTGATCAGTGCTGACAAGTAACAGAGGCTCGGTATATTTTTGGCCTTGAAGGCAAGCATTAAGGAGGTGAATCTTAATACAAGCGCCATCTAATACAAGTGCTATCTGAGAATTTCTGAACATTTCTGAGTTCGCAGCTGTGTAGGTCTAGCTGCCTTGAACTAGAAGTCCAGCTAAGGTCAGACAGCTTAGAAATGACCAGAAATTGGAGGAGTAACTGGGTGGCATTGCTATCGAAAAAACGATCAGCGTTATAAGGAAGATGCCTGCATGTTGTGGAACAGTTGTCATTATGAAAAGAGAACGTCACTTCTTACTTTAGGGCAGGGGTGGGCAATTCTGGTCCGGGAGGGCCAGTGTCCTGCAGGTTTTCCCTCCTACCTGATGAGTATCTTCTGGTTATTATCTACCTGAGACCAGGTGTGAATGTTCTAAAATCAAGTATGATGGAAAACCTCCAGGACAATGGCCCTCCAGGAATGGAATTGCCCACTCCCAGTGATGCCAAGATTTCTTGCTTTCTCAATGGGGCGATCATGTGTTTTGGGTTAACAGCTAGCTTTGCCTTTGACATTTCTTTGCCTACGAGAACATAGTAAAGGAACATAGTAAAAAACTGAACGGCAGCTGCATTTTGCCTCTATTGTATCTTTACATACAGGACTGGTTGATATGACCTCAAATATCTTGATTAATTAAAAATTACCTCGATTAATGAACGATTATTGTGTTTTTGTGTTTGTTTTTCTGCCCTCAGTTCACTGAAAAGGTTTGCACTGTTAACATGCTGAACTAAGAGAACACAACATGAACAGACACTGTACTTTTACAAATAAGTCACAGGCAAAGTGATGTCGATTAGAGGTTCTCAGTGTCGGTTTTGATTCATTTCTCCTTTAATTGCCCAGCCCTATTCACATACATCTCTGACTTTCATCTGGTTGAAAAATCTTCGTCAGCTTCCAACTTTCCTCTTCCTTATTCTTAAGCCCCCACCTTCCTAACAACCCTTCTCACTTCTCCACTTCCCGCCGTCCCCTGCGTTCACTAACCTTTATTTAGCCGTTGGGAGCTCGCGGGCTTGCGCCGCCCCGGTGGAAAAAACAATACGCCATTGACCGGGTGGCCTTTAGGAGCCGATCGATAGCCATGAATGGAATTCCACTTGTATGAGAGGTTTAGAGCCTTTTAAAGGCTCGGGAGCATGAGTACGCGTCGATAGCAACTCTTAAGTAAATCATATTGGGGAGGGGAAAAAACAATCAAGCGAGTATCGAAAGGCACAAATCAGACTGACATAGATGGTGGCAGAGCGGTATATGAATAGCAAACGTTAATTGGAGGGAATGTGTGATGGCTGAACCGGACGGATGAATGCCGATGTCACTCTCGGTGACTACAACGTGATCAATGGCTTTTGACAAGGGGTATTTTTGTCCGTGGGAATGCAACAGACAGACTGAATGATTTGTGCCACACATGAAGGAAACAAATGATACTAATTAAAAATACAGCCACACTAAGCCACACCAGACAATGAGGGGTGTAGGGAATATTTTGTTATCTGGAAGGATTATAGAAATGGCAATAAACCCAGCACCAAAGCTGAACTCCGAGAGCTTTATGAAATGGGTTTACGATGTCGAGCAACTGCATTTTAAGAGTCACATCAATTAAATGTGAATGTGGTTGAGCATCAGCATTTAACTGATGCTCTTATCCAGAGTGACTTCCACTTTCTAATTTCGGGGTTAATGTTTGAGGTTAAGAATCTTGTCTTGGGACAGAGTTAGGGTTAGTATTTTTTTTAGTATTTTTTTATTGCAGCCAGTACTGCAGACTTGTTTTGTGTTGTTTTATGTTTGCACTTTAACTGTTTTGCCTAAATTATTATATTGTCTTGTTAATTTCAGCTACTTTATATTTATATATGCGTTGTATATTTTGAGTACTTTTCATAATTTAAGGGAATTTTATGTGTATATAGTTTGTGCCATTTGTTGAAAGTACATCTTATTTGTATAATATTGTTTGATTATTTTAACTTGTTCATTCAGTTTGTATAAGAATACAAAAAACAAACATAATATGACAATATATCGGGATAATTATCGAAATCGATCAATATGACAAAAAATATTGTGATAGTATTTTTGTTCATATTGCCCAGCTCAATTCGGGACCCAGTGACAGTGAAGTAAGATTCAAACCCACAACTTCCTCATCTAGAGCTGAGTAACCTGTCCACTAGACCAGTGGTTCCTAAACTTTTTCTGCCGGGCCCCCCTTTTGCAGAATAACAAAAATTCAAGTAACAATAAAATTGGACAGAAAATATATGAATATTAAATCTCAATATATTATTTTTATTCAGTTCTATGAAACAGAATCAGATATAAATTTTTTTTGACTAATTATCAAAATAATGTGTAGTCCTACAAAGCTATTGTTATCAGAGCATACCGTCACGAGACGGTAGCGTTATTTTTTTCAGCGTTGTCCAGTACAGCAGTACTACAGCATGTTACAGCACGGTATGTGGCGCTATTGCAAACAAGAACAAGTATACATAGACATTTTTTTGTCGGCGCGTTATTTGAGCGGACTTTGCTTTTCCGTTGAGCATAAGCGGTACGCGAGTGGAGCATTCATATGGGCCGTGAGCAACTCAACGGAACGTATATGCATAGAGAGGAACATTGAGCAGAGCGTCACACATTGAGCAGTGCGCGCTGAATACTGTCGGGAGGCGCGGCAGATATTTCCGGCTGTTTATCTCTTTCAAATCTCTATAAAAATTGGCTGACTGTACACTAGCCTTGCCGCGCCCCCCTTATCATAACTCCGCGCCCCCCCTAGGGGTCGCGCCCCCGAGTTTGGGAACCACTGCACTAGACCACCACCCTTCCCTACCATACTATTAAGGTGCGGCACTACACAGCTCAGGACACAGCCCTTTCCGGAGCTCACATTTGCTAACACTCAATTTAGTTAGTTAAACATTTTTGCGTGTGTAGGCAGAGCGTGTAAAGACAAGAGATTTTACTGGCGAATGTTCCACTGCGTGTTCAGCATTTTGGCACAAAATAACACTATATATTTTAAGACAGAAAGCGCAGGCCGTATAAAATCCCACCGCGGACTTTGGACATGCCTGAGACCAGCGCTATCTTTCCGACGTACAATAAATGCGTCATGAAATATTGTCTGGAAACATCAGGCAAATCTAAGCATCGGTCTGCTGTATATATGTATATGTAGGTATATGTATATTATATGGCAGCAGGGTACTTTCTGTAGGCGCTCAACAGAAACAGAAATATGTGAGCTACCTCTCTCATTATTCCACAAATCCTTTTCAGAAATAAATAAAGAACCAGGTGGATGTGATGTAGAGTTCATGGTGCTTTAGGAGATGCAGCATGCACTCAAATTCATCATTAAAACTCTTGACCATTGAGTCCCCAATTACCATCTAGACCTACGTGAGGCAAAAAAACCCAAAAGCTGTTGAACACACAAATCCTTTTTCGACGGACACCGTTCAGAGCCCTTAAAACTTCAGGAGTGGAATGACCCTCCTCTGTTTCACAGTCATTTGAAACAAAGCCTATTTCCAAATTATCAGACCCGCCTGAAGTCCTCGTTACTTATCGTCGACTAGGAGTGTTAAATTTTAATGATTACTCATGAAATCTTAATAGCTGGCATTATATATCGATCCTTTAAAGTCAGAGACATCGACAAGGAAAACAGTGTTAGATTAAGTGATCCCAAGCAGTGAGAGAATGAGTTGCTTCCACAAGCAGGAGTTGAGAGAAATCTGAGCAGCAATCTTTTGGTGAAGATTTGGCTTCAGCAAGTTTTTATTCAGTCAGAATTTCTATTGCCTATTTTAATTAACCAAACGAATCAATTGTTAGTCTTTAGTTATCGGTTAGAGTTTATGGCTCAAAAAGTTTAACTTGTAAGGACACATATCTTGGCACAGTCAGTCATGTAGAACAAGCCCCGATTCCAGCCTAAACATTTATTTAACAGACGACTTTATGACTTTAATAATAGAGTATTAATAGGGTTGTAAGTAACAAGTTTTATCACAGTGAAATATTATATCAATTCCCTGTGTGCCAATATCACAAAGTTTGCTGTGATTTCGAGTCGATTCAATTCAGGGGCCAGCGATCAATATGAGGCAACATCATATGCTGATTTAACACAATGACTACCATTCATATCAAAGCACTAAAAGCTAGTAAAATCATCTGACATTTTCAGTCCTGGGCTGATCAAGGAAAAATAGACCTCCTGTTTCATATATGGTGACGTTACTGTTTGATGTTCAATGCTGTCGGCTCCTTGATTATTGAATCTGTGTATCGATGTAGATCGATGTGTCATTACACCCTTAGCATTTAGCAGCTACAGGGATAAAAGATTTTTTAAATCTCTCCCACTACTGGTCATTTTGGGTGGTTTTGCTTTGCTGGTGGTATATCTTTTAGAATAGTGCTAGTGCTGCTGTGACCATCAGAACTTTTCACAGTGAACCAAACCCTGTTCTCTAAACACTTGAGGGACTCTTTTGACAATTCCAAAACTCAAAACTAAACATGGCAAGTGATACTATTTTTTTATGTCTGATTCCGATATTGTAAATTTGAATATCTGCTGATACAATACAAATCCAATACAGTCTCTGAGTTTTATAAACAGAAAACAGAAAATAATGCTTTACAAATTGTCTGAATACATGACTGAGATTATTCTGTTATGCTTAAGGAAATACTTGATTTAAATACTGTTATCCTAACTAAAACAATGCAATAATTACACACCCATTTGTATATGCTACATTATTTATTATTGAATGGGTTTGATTCCTGGCTCGACCGTAGCGTGTGGAGTTTGCTTGCCCCCAGTTTGTGTAGGTTTCCGCCAGGGCTCCGGTTTGTTCAGCATTTTTTGGGCCAGTTGGTGGCCTTACGGTTAGGGCGCTCACCCTGTGACAGGAAAGTTGCCGGTTCGGTCCCAGGACCGGTAAAGTCATCACTGAGGTACTCATGAGCAAAGTACCGTCCCCAAGTACTGCTCCCGGGCGCTACTGTACGTTTTTAACTGCCCGCTGCTCCTTCACGGATGTGTCAAATCACATTACGTTGTGGTGAACTGTGTGTGTTGACAATGACAAATAATCACTCATTTTCTTTCTTCTTTCTTTCATTAAAAAACAGCTTAAAAATTATTTGTTTAGCCACAGTTGTGTAATTTTGTGACCGTCCCTAAGCTTGTGGTGCTAAAATCACTAGGAACACAGAAATTGTGAGAAATTGAGTCGTTATCGGACCGATATCCAATACACATATAAGATCAGTGCCATCTCTAATCAAAACTCTTTAATCTAGAAATTCTATGCATTTTGGCATGGTCCAGATGACCTGCAGAAGTGTTGAAACTTCAGAACATTGGAAAAAATGATCAGTGTCAAAATCTCGTCCTCATACAAATATATAGAGAGAGAAAATAGCAAAACTCACATTTCATATTGGGCATGTACACAAAGTGCAAACGAGGCTGTTTTCACACGTGGTCCCTAAGGGCATGTAGTGGCATAACAGTTAGGTCATTCTCCCCATGATCGAAAGTTCATCAGTAAAACCAGTACCACTGAGGTATTCATGAGCCAGGTACCTTCCCCGGGCGCTGCCCATGCCAGCTGCTCAGTGCTGTTTCACGGATGGGTCAAATGCAGAGTTCACATTTCGTTGCGGTGTGCTGTGCTCTGTTCACAATGACAATCACTCACTTACACTGTCAGTACCCATACCCCTCTGAAATGAACCAAACTAAACCATTTCGATTCACTTCCTGCATTACAGTTCTCTTAACTGTACACAAAGTGCTTCTGGTTCACAAAAC
Organism: Distichodus sexfasciatus; assembly: GCA_032718565.1. NCBI lineage: Eukaryota > Metazoa > Chordata > Actinopteri > Characiformes > Distichodontidae > Distichodus > Distichodus sexfasciatus. The sequence goes on along the minus strand of JAVGVS010000224.1, from coordinate 103,107 downwards.
GTATGCTCATCCAGTTGACCTTTTTCTTCCTTTGTAATATGGAAGTGACCAAACAATTTTTTGATGAAGAATGCAGTTTGTTTTCAGTTTTGTCTCAGTGTATTACCTGACTTCTACCACAGTCAGTGCCCTCTTGGTAGCTGCGAGATGGAGTCGGAGGTTTTGCTTGCAAGAATCCATGGTCATATTTATAAAAATACATGATTGTGAAAGCTGAAATGGACAGAACGCGTAACACATGCAACACATGCAAGTGTAACACATGCAAGTAGAAAATCAAAACACGCTCATGTGATTTCACAATATATTGCTTTAGAAATTTGCTTTTACATTGCTTTTGATATTACTTTTAATGTTGTGTGTCCCTTTTTTTTTTACTAAATCTGCTTCAAGAGCAAAGATTAAGTAAGTAATTCAACAAGGAAATTGTTTTAAAGATTGTGGATATATTTCTTATTATTTTATAACCTTCCAAAGTAAATTTTATTAATTGAATTTGTATATGCGTTTAGCTGAGAAATCTTTAAGAAGCATGAAATCAGCTGTATGTTTTTTTTTTTTTTTTAACCATACTTGCCTTAAACGTTCTGCAATATTACATATTTTACACTCTTCCTCCTGTGCCGTACTTCTGTCAGGTCAATTATGAAGCAAAGCTCCTGAATTTTTAAGAGACCGTTTTGATAAGGCCAACGGCAGACGTCTCAAGAAAACTCAACCGGCACTTGATGCGACTGGCTTCTCGCCAGGCTTTGATCTGGTGCAATTGCGTTAGCCGTTTATCCATCTGCCTAAGCAGTTTCAAGTAGAGATGGGCCTCAAACCTGCTTTACAACCAAGCCGTGAAGTGCCCTTACCGTGTGTCTGTGTGTGTGTGTGTGTGTGCGCGCGCTGGTGCTGCCACATCACATTTTTGTTTCAAATGAGTTCAACAATTTTTTTTCCCAAAATGTTTCAAATAGGCGTAACAAAAGTCCTCGAATGTTCAAGGCACGTATAAAAGTGGTACAATACGTAGGGACGCTGCCGGGATGTACGCATCGCATGCGCATTTCCCGCTTCAATGCCTCAAGGAGCTTTCAGATTGAATGCGGCATATTTCCTAGGACTGCAACTAATGCTCATTTTGTTAATCCATTAATCTGCCGATTATTTTTTTTTTGATTAATCAATTATTAATCTTTTTTTTTTACTACCGGGCACAAGGCGGAGAACAACCCTGGGCAGGCACCAACATATTGCAGGGCACACACACACACTCACACAATCACACTCACATTCACGCGTTACAGGGCCAATTTAGAGCCGCCAATTAACCTATAGTGCATGCCTTTAGACTGTGGGAGGAAACCGGAGCACCCGGAGGAAACCCACGCGAACACGGGGACGAGAAAGGCCTTACGGCTGACCCGGGGATCGAACCCAGGACCTTCTCACCGTGAGACGGCAGTGCTCAACACTGCTCCACTGTGCCGATTAACATTATTGGGTTTCCTTTCATTCTACTCTTGTGCAATATTAGACTATTTAAATGCCTTTGTGAACTTGGTGATTGAATCCCAACATGAATGAAGAAATGACGAGTGCCTTATTGTTGTGGCCAAACTAAAACGAATCTCAGTTTTTAATGTTGCAGATAAATAGATTCATCGATAAAATAGTCAGCGGAGGAATCGATAGAAAAAAAAGTTTTAGTGGCTACTCTAGTGCGAGACTATGTGTGTGTGAGAGAGAGTGTGATGCATTTGTATGTCCCTATATAGCAGCCGTCTCTCCATGGCTTTCTCGATGCGAGGTCAATCAAAGTGCGGCTCGGATCCACTACATAACCCCCGCTGTCCTAGAAAAATAATTGACCGTCCGCCGTCTGCACAAGTCCCTGACTGACAGTCCTGCTCCTGCCATTAAGGACGAGTGTTACGGGGAAAGCATTTTCCCCCCATCACACCGTCATTATTCGTCAGGGGAGTAAACACATGTGTGTGTGTGTGTGTATGTGTGGACACGTGTTGCCGTTGTTGCCTTTTTGGGTATACTGTCCAATATTATTTTGACAAACTCAGCAGCCTCTAAGAAGCCCGCCTGGACACTAAAATGACTACGTATTTGGAACATGACACTTGCTAATGGATTCCGAATATGTTTTCTTTGCGCAAAGGGTGTTGAACTTGAACGGCTGCCAGTGGTCTATGATGGCAGGGGTGACAAACAGAAGCACAAGAGATATGGCGTGCAAATATTGCCACTGCGATTTTTATTGGTCAACTCATGTGTTTTCCACACCTTTAATTGTGCCCTTCCTTGTGTGTGTGTGTGTGTGTGTGCGTGCGTGCATGCATGCAGGTACATGGCCATAATCCACCCGCTGAAGCCTCATCTGTCAGCCACGGCTACTAAAGTGGTCATCACCTGTATCTGGATATTGGCTGTGGTTTTGGCTTTCCCGCTCTGCTTCTACTCCACCACCAGGAAGCTGCCCAAGAGGACGCTCTGCTACGTCACCTGGCCTCGACCCGGCCAGGACCCTTTCATGTGAGGACGCTTTGATATGATGCGTCACCGGTTCACCAGTAACATGTCCAGCATCGGGGAAGCTACTTCTGAATGGTAGCTGTTCAGGCTTAGACTCAGAATTAAAAGTAGTTAAGCGTTAGTCAAGTAGTCAGCGTTAGTCAGCGACCTGGCCAGGACCCTTTCTTGTGAGCAGCTAACTAGCTAACAACTGACCCTGACCCAGGTTGAACCCTTTTATGTGAAGACGCTTTAAAGATGCTTCACCACTTTTTCAAGGTATAAGCTACAGAAATTTTGAATCAATGTTAAACTACTACCAACTGGATAGTGACCTGCTGAAGATCAGCTTCCATCCCACTTCTTCCCCACCCCATGTGTTCCTGCAGGTATCATATCATAGTGCTGGTGCTGGTGTATTTGCTGCCCCTAGTGGTGATGGGTATAACCTACACTATCGTGGGAGTGACTTTGTGGGGCGGTGAGATTCCCGGAGACTCGTCTGACAATTATCACGGACAGCTACGCGCCAAGAGGAAGGTAGGCAGTCTGCTGTTGGCCAAGTTCCATCTCCGTAAAATGCCCTTTAGCTTGATTTTTTTGGAATGTATTTGTTGCCGTAAGCTTTTTATTATGAATGTTCGGACTCCACAAAAGGAACCAAAGGTTTTATAGATTCCAGCGTTAAAAATCCAGTTCCCACAAGAGTTTTTAAAAGAGTTCCTAGGTCCTGCAAAAGGTTCATGCAGTACGAACATGGGTAGTTCCTAAGAGTTTCTGGTTTCTGCAAAACAGTTCCTGTGGTGTTAAAATTCCTAATTCCTAAAAGAGTTCCTGCAAAATGTTTCTGCAATATGAAAGCTCTTAATTCCTGCAAAAAGGTCCTACAGGGAATTTAAAATGTAAAATTTTTAAGTTTTTAGTTAGAAATTTTAAATTTCCTGAAAACATTCCTGTTTTTTACAAGAGAGGTTGGCTCGTCCAAAAAGTTCCTAGTTCCTTAAAGGGTTCCAGGTTCCAGCTAAAAGTTCCTGCAAGGTAAACGTTCCTTCAACAAGAATTCCAGTTTCAAGACAAAAAGTCCCTGCTTCTAGTTTCTAGAAGAGTTCCTGATCTTTGCAAAACGTTTCTGTTGTATAAACAGCATGCTCCCAATCTCTGCTACAATTTCCTGCAGTTCCTACTTCCTGGATTTCGGACAAAACTCTGGATCTCATGGTGGATCACAATGATCCGGACCTTGTGGAAATGAAACGCCATTATGACCAATTTTGCTGCACATTCGCTCCACGGCCCCACTGTGAAAGCGCTACATGCCACTGGGGATTTGGACATTGAATGTCGCACAACATTCCTTTCAATTTTCACACCAAAGCTGCTCTGTCTCATGTGTGCATGTCGAGGTTATTTGCGGACTTTCACCTCCAGCGCAGGTGCTACTTTTGGCACGTATTGGTCAAACAGAAGTGGTCAGGGGGCTCGGCACCTCCTTCTGAGAAATGTTAAGGTGCGTGTAATGGTAAATGGAAACACTGTAAATTTAAGAAAATAACAGTTTGAAATTTTCCAGAACTTCCGTAGAAAACCTCTCTTCCTGAGTGTTATTAATACTGAAAATTGCATTATTTAAAGCATTAGGCCTATTTATAGATCTTGTAGGACATTTCTGCACTAAAATAAGATAAACATAATTGAAATAATCTACTGGAAAAAACATATTGAGAGACATAATTGTTGTCTTAAAATAGTAAAGTAGTAGTTGAATAGTTTATTTTAATAGTTTAATCTTTTAATCTTAAAATGTAAAGTAAAACAAATCGGGATATTTTCACTTGCCCTTTTTTTGCGACTGCTAAAGCACACAGACATATAGAGGATGTAGCACTAGAAGAGGATCAATAAAACATTAGAGGAGCATTTAATCCCACGTTCAGCTGAGAGTAAAGCAAGACACACCAAGGGCTTTTTTAGAGAAGCTTAGGCTTGCAAGAGAAGTTCATTTAGAACGCTAGGTGAGCATTCCAAAGGGAAGGAAGAGGAGTGGACAGATGGGCATATACAGGAAAAGTGAATAATGGGTTGGGTACCAGGAAAAAAATGAGTGGGTGGATGAATGAGAGCAAAAATGTATTTGGATGTCGTGCAAACTAAAGCTTTTATAGAGGCATTAATATTAGAGCTATGAATACCGGGTAATATTTGGTGCTACTTGTAACTAAATGAGGGGATTTACAGTTAATAGAAACTGTGTTATCTTTGTAAGCCATTGCAGTAGCTACCATGAGTGGTAGTGTGACCATTAGGGAGTTCCTCCTGTGATCGCAGGTCATTGGGTCATCGGTTCAAGTCCCAGACCAATAAAGGTGCCAGTGAAGTACCCGTGAACAAGATACCGCCCCCGAGCCCTGCTCATCCGGCCACTGCCCACATCAACTGTCCACTGCTCTTACACAGAGAGGTCAAATGCCGCAAAAGTAGCATTTCATATTGGTGCTGTTGTGTATTCGTAATGCTGTCTTTGGAGATTATTCTGCTTAATGAACCACATCAAAAAAGAAATTAAACTCAAGCAAATATTTACAAGATTTATCAAAAGCATTAGTCCAGAGTGACGCGTATGTCCAAATTACCTGGACAACTTGGGGTTTAGGAGGTTACTCGGGATCCTATTAGCATTGTTGCGGTTTATTTTCATTATTTTAGGCTTGACCAGGATTCAAACCAACAATTTTGTAAGACAACTAACAACTACCATAACAAACAAAAAGCAACCTGCTCTTTAGATATTTCGGTTGGTGACGGTACAAGCAGAAAGAGCAGGTAGGTTGGTTGACAGTTCTAGATTCGATTTAGACCTCCAAACCAACCAAAAGAGCCAAAGAGGGGTGGGGTGAGAGTAAAAGAGAGGGTTTGTTGATTAGACCTTGCTCAGGAAGTTTCTGTTGCTGTTCCCATTCCATTATTTTCAGTGATGGGAATAACGTTGTTAAAATAACGGCGTTACTGAAAAAAAGTCATTTTTCTGTTACTGTTTCCATCGTTACAACCCCGTTACCGTTATTGACAATAACATGCGAGGCGTTACTGTTATTAAGCTGTTTTCATCCGACCAAGCTCTCAGCTACAGGAGCGGCAAAGCTTTTTTCTTTTCTTATCATTCTACTATTATATACCTAGTAATGACCAAATCTACAATGATATATTAAATTTGATAGGTGTCTTGTCTCACATTGTCCCACAGCGATATTAGAACAGTGTAGATTTGTGTACAATGTTTTCTGTTAAAAATGTATTATTTTATTTTATTTAGACTTTTATTTAGTTTAAGTGTCTATTTCATTAATTACACATATTTAATAGTCAGTGGTATTACAAATAATTGAACATACAGCTAAATTTCCATCAAAGGGGGGAGGGGGATCCACATTTTTGACATATTTGAACATTTTTTAAAAATGTAATGCATAAATTACTTTCCCTGGTAACTAGTTACTGTTATAATGCTGTAACTCAGTTACTTTTTGGAAGAAGTAACTAGTAACTATAACTAATGACTTTTTTTAAGTAATGTGCCCAACACACTGATTATTTTAGACATGTCCAGGATTTGAACTGACAATTCTGTGAGACTTAAAAACTAGCACCACAAACTATAAGCAACCCACTCTCTGGCTCCTTTGGTTGGTTGAGAGTTCTAGAACTCAGCCAACCAAAAAAGAGCCAAAGACCAGGCTCGTTGGTAGAGAGTTGTACATTCTACCGAGAACACTCATTCAAAAGAGCAGGTTGGTTGACAGTTCTATATCTACCTAGAAGTCTTAACCAGCTAAAAGAGTCAAAGACCAGTTTGGTTGATTGACAGTTCTAGATTTCACGTACACACTCATTACACGTTTCACACATACTAATTTCTGCCCTCCCAGCAGGGGTTGGCAGATGCTCCCTGGGAAAGAGATGTGCTTTTAGATGGTTTATCCTGCTTTGGAAAATGACACAAAAGCGCTTTTCTTCTTGACGGCATGCAGTCTATTGTAGTCGCTTGTGATTACTTCCAAAGAGAGCCTCCTCCTCCTCTTCCTCCTGCACTACCGACGTCTGCTCAAGCTTCCCGGCCACATCCCGACAAGCTCTAGAGAGACCCGTCACATTTATAAACCCTTTTTCCAAGCGTCTGGCACTCGCCTTGATTTCCTGTACCCGCGGGTGTTGTCTAGGGTTATTGCCACACGCCTCTTCGTCTGTTTCTCTCTCGATGGCTTGCTCGGGCCTCAAGGCAATAAAAGAGTTGGCAGCTCCAATATGCCCTCCGCTCTGCATATCCTACAGCCCAATCAATAGAGGCCTGCCACTCAGGTCTCTCCGACCGCCTCGCGTAATGTCTTTCATTACGGCGACCGGAATAGCGCTGGCTCCCAGCTCAGATCGTCTTGCAACTGACCCTCGCTGCTCGTTTCGGCGACATTAGGAGCTAGTTACGAACTGGGCAAGTTGTATGCTCTCACCACCCCCCTCTGCCCCCCCTCCCCCAAGGATAATTAAGGCAGCTGGAAAAGGGGAAAGGTGTTTGCAGTGTTTGGAATGACCCTTAATTACGACAAGATTGGGGGTCTGTAAGACTGGAGAGTAAGATGATGTAATGCTTGAAGGAGGGGGTAGATGGATGAGGAATAAGTCTGACAGCTTCAGACTGACTTTCAAGATGGACATGAAACGACTCGTCAAACCGGGATTGTGTAACTTTGTTACATCATTATTTATTTAAAGAAGTCTGGATTTAGCATCAGATCAAATGAGAAGTGCAAAGCCACTGGTTTAAGTAACGTTTTAAAAACTCTACTGGCCAGAATATTCTTAACATTCTTTGTATGTGAAGAGCAGGAAGTATGTATTTTGTATTGGTGCATTATACATCTAAACTTCCACTAACTTTCCTCCAACTGTAAATCTCTTTTTAATGGACAAAGCCTTATCCTATTGTGACATTTGCCTTTTTCTAATGAACATTATTCATATTTATACTGGCTAGTTTGTGGCCAACTAATAAGCTCACTGAAGCTTTAACTCTGATCAGGGCTTCAGTTATCTTTGTGGGCAAACTTGCTTTATGGGTATTTGCTGCCAAAGATGAAGCCAAATTGGAGTTATTTTAGAGTTCTACAAGCTCACTCTATACATAAACTTGTCTTCTGTTAGCTGGAAATATATGCAAGATACCTTTCGTGGGTCTACAAACTCTCCTAACAAAAAGTCTTAACAAAAAAAGTTTTATTCCTGTCACTGTGGGACTAGCCTCAAAGACACTTCTCTTCGTAGCTTTCTTTTCAGAGCAAGAAAATTGTGGTTAACTGTAACATTTAAACTTTTAAATGCTTTGGTTTGAATTTCTAATGAATTGGAATCGGACCTTCCCTCCAGGTCTTCAGAGGTGCTTTGGGGATAAAAAGCGAACATTACATTACCATTCTGCTTTAGCTTTCCCATTGAGCTTGTGTGGCTCGATCCTACATCACTGCTAATAGATTTTAGGGCAGAGGCAGAAGATTGCCAATAATCCCTGAGAGATAAACAATGGGAGTATCATTGATTACTGATCTCAATCTCCCCCCCGGATGCGCTCAAGTGGATTTCCCAATTTAACTGCACACATTAACATTTTGTAATCCTTCAGTTATGACTACAATTATTCATTTAAATGTAATGATGCGTAGTTATGGTACTTGGTACTTATGATTATTAGGGATGGGCTGATCCACATTTTTTTAGTTCCGATCCGATTCCAATAGACAGCTGCCAATATTGATATAGATTCCAATGCCATATCTCTTTTTACTTAAAAATTATTTTAGAGATGCACCGATCCAACTTTTTCAGTTCCGATACTGATACCCATACTTAAGCTTCAGGTATCGACTGTTCCTGAGTACCGGTCAGATTCTAGTTTTCAAACTTTACTCAGTGACATAAAAGAATTTGGGGGATTTTTTATACCTTTGTTTTTAGGCTTATTATAGTGTTTGTGTAGAACTTAGCCATACATGCCTTATGTTGAATTCAGAACTCCCCGTACTACTGAGATGTGTCATAGTTTGATGTATAAATGCGGACACAATCTTGAAATCAGTCCATTTCTGATCTGCAGAATTTTTGTAGTATAAAAGTGCTGGAACTGTAGACATCTTACTACTAGAAGTAGTATCCCTGAGAGATAAATCCGATCCACGTATCGGATCGGTGCAGCCCTAATGATTACAATAATTGGAGAAATAAAATAGCTTGAAATAAAAGTCCAACTCACAACAACACACACTGTCCATGTAGAAGTTTTCCCAAGCATTTATTGAATAGAAATTGTAGAATGTTTTAATATAATGTATGCCTTTAATATTGAGTGTATTAGGAGTGACAAGGCCAAATTATATACAGCAGCCATGTTGATTATTTTCCTGTGAAGTAAACACTCGCCGTGCTGTCTACTACACCAGTTCCGGAGTGGAGCGTGAGGCAGCAGTAGCTCATTTGCATGTAGGAATTCTAGTGAGAAACAGCCTGGTCTGAAAGGGACTGAAATAGAGGGGTAAAAAGCAGGTGAAAATGCCTAATCTGAGAGCTATTTTCAGAAAACTACTTGATAAACATGTTTAGTGGAGCTCATAAACCTATTTTAATTTGCTGAAAAAATATATAATATGGGACTTTTAAATCTCTTTAGGATTTTTAAAATATCACTTTGACTGAAGCCAAAATGGCTGACTTCATTTATTGGCACATTTGATATTTTTTTATAATTACATAAGGCGTTTTTTAGAAATCTAAATGTTTCACTCATTTTTAAAAAACACATTGATTTTATCTGATGCACTAAATTAATTTTTCTGCTACCCGCGGCTGACCTAAAGCATTGCAAGTATTTTTGTTTCTTTTTAAACAGTGAATGCACCTCTTGGTGACAACAGATGGAATTTTTACAGTGTTAATGCCACAATAAAAGCGTCAGTGAGGCACATCACCGGAGTGGAAGAACAAATACTGGGCAATATCTTGGCAGAAAGATGCCACATCCATCAGCCGCTCGCCATCTCTCTGGCAGCTCTGCGCTTTGTGTGCATTATTATGGGCAAGACAAAAAAAGTGTTTTGGCAGCCTGCATTAGGAAACCAAATGCTGGCTTTCACACGCATTCTGGAATAAAGCTCTGTTTTGCTATTTTGCATTTTGAGCATGTGAGTAATAGTCCAGAGTTTCTTTTGTGGAGCTAGTTTAAGAAACTAAATGAATTCCACATTCATATTGCGGCCTGTTATTATCCGGCATTATTGTCTCGGTTATGGAGCGTTACGATGGAATAGAAACATTTCTCTCAGCCATCAGGCCTTTTAAAGTGTAGTAGAGAATAATTTAACTCGGGCTTTGGTTTTTAGAAGTTATCGATTTTATTCGGTGAACAATAAAACCGGGAGAAGTCTGCAGAGTTGCACACTTCTCTGAGGGCTTCCCCCATTATATACCCTTGCTTTACAATGGGGTCCATTGAGGTCATACACACATCTGTGGTTCATTAAGCCCCCCCTTACTCGGTCTTAACGTATAGCTTTGACCCCCCTGTGCCTAAACATTCTGAGGGGTCCTTTCGCTTAGTTACGCACACACATCTCAGTTCTGCTGGCCCCAGTAAAGGTCAGTCACATACAGCCAGGGTACATTCTATTATCCAAAATAGGTAAGTTACATGGAATCAAAAATCAACGTACAATTTCTTCTACAAAAGTCAACAGGCTATTGCTTGATAAGTGGCCATAAAAGAGAGACAGGGACTGACAGAAATATTCAGTGTAATCAACGTATGTAATCGACTCGGATTCCAAGCATCCTCCGCCCCCCCAGGCTGCTTCTCGCTTGCCTCTTTTTGACTAAATAAGCCCTGGAAACCTTTCCCAGAGTATCTGCTGAATTGAACGACAGATCAGCGTGGCATTATGCATGGAGTCGGGCTTATTTGTCTCCTCGAATCTCCGTGGATGGGGAGCCGGCACTGCAAGGAATTGTTTGTCTAAGAAAAAATGTGAATAACAATATATGTTGTACCGCACTGACCAAAACACACTTCTGTTTTCTCATTCTTAAACTTTTGTTGTGCGGAATGCACTGTGAAAGGTCAGCAAAGCTAAACGGATCAAGTCCCAAATCCTCCAAACTTAAAAGCTCGGCAGGAAAAGTGAGTAGCAATGTCATTCGTTAGAACCTGCTTCTTATTGATTTTTATTGTTGCCCTGGAATCAAGACATGTCAAGTCATCTTTTATTTCTAAAGCATATTTAAATGCAACACAAGTCTTATCGTTTGCAACGATAAGATATATAAAAAAAAATAGCATTAACAGTAACAGTAACAATCATTTAAAAGGCATATAATGATAATATTGCAAAAGAAATAAAATATGGACACTAAGTATAATAATACAGATGTTAATGTTGCAGTATTGTTGGATGTGTTGATACTCAGCGCACAGATTATTCCAATTTTTGAAGCAGTAACAGAAAAGCAGTGTTTTCCGCGGTTAGTCAAGACAGTGCCGTTCCACCGCAAGAGACAAGTGACATTAACGAGCCGGGCACTGTTCTAAAAGTTGAATGGACTTCAACTTGAAGCGCTCTGAGTGCTGCGACAAAAAGATGTTCCCATCGACGTCTTTTTTTTTGCGCTGAAGGCTGAGTGCTGAGAACGGTCAAAACCTCTTTTTCAGAGCACTTTCTGCATTTTTATGCCCTTCTTCACTCACAGCGACAGTTGCCCGACATCTTTTCTTACACTTTGCTAATGTTTACCACGCGGCTTCTTCGTGTGAGATGAGCATATTTGCATTGTTGGCCGTGACTGGCTGTTGTGCTGGCGTTACACCAAGCCCACTCGCTACGTGGTAGGCCAAAGATGTAGTCTATCTAAACACGTTGTCGCACAGTGGGCAAACATGATCAAACTTTATACACTACGTTTATCATCAATTTTTCTCAATAAAAAATCTAGATAATTTTATCCCCCAGCATTAGTGCTCAACTCTAAGCAGCAAATACACATCGTTTGGGATGCACTACTTTAAAAAACGAGATAAGTGTCTAGAACACAACGTTCTTTTTGCTGACAATATCTTATAACTGAACAAATGAGAAGGACCTCGGGATTTGATCCATCTGTGAAGCAGCAGTGGGCAGCTGACATGGTCAGTGCCCGGGGAGCAGTGTTTAGGGACAGTACCTTGCTCATGAGTACCTCAGTGGTATCTTTACCAGTCCGGGATTGGAACCTTCGACCTTCTGACCAAGGGGCCAACTCGCTAACCGTCACGCTACCAACTCTGCCTACGTGCGTGAGCTCATATGGAACGCCATTATATTTGCATTTTCATTGAGGCTTTTGCATTTCAATTGTGAAATCCGTGTGTGCGTATGTGTATTCATCATTGCAACGTGCGCCTGCCAGTTTTCTCTGCCAATTTCTACATGCGCTCCAAATCTGCTTTTTGCTGAGGCTGTTTTAGTGGTGTTTTCCAATTAACAAACTTACCCACCCCGATGGTTAGCAAACACCAGAAGTTGTCCAGTCATATCAGCTGACAAGTGCAATCTGAGTAAGGTCTGGAGGAGATTTATTTCAGCCGGGTTCCAAACAGCCGCTGTCGTGGGCCATTAGTCACGCTGAAACTGAGAAACACTGAACTAATATCCACAGCGTTAAGCCCAGCGCCTTCTCCTCTCTCTCCTCTCCCTCCCGCTCTCTCTCTCTCTCCTGTTTTGCTGTATTGAGTCATTCAGAGGTATGACATAATTGAACAAATGAAGCCTAATGCCCCAAGGTGAGGTTTGGAAACAACTCGACTCGAAACACAGAGACTCGCCAGACCCCCTGTCGCAGGATCCGTGTTCCTGAGCGACTTCAAGCTGTCTGACTGGCGTAGGTTTCGCATGCTGATACGCTGCTGTGTTGGCAAACACAAGTCTTTATCTTTTGCTGCCTGGAATGTTCCTTGGAGACTTTAGAGACCCTTGTGCCATCCTGCCCCCTGCTTCCAACACAGCGTTGATCAAATGTCAACTAGGGTTAAATCAAAACCGACATTCAGAACCTCTATTCGACGTGATTCTTCAACTTTTCTTGATTTTACAACATATAAAGCTGTGGATTAATGGGTTGCAACTCCACAACAACATCTCCTTTCAGTTTCCTCCCCATTAAAGTGAAAGTGAGTGATTATTTGTCGTCGTGAACACACCACAGCACAAGACACAGTGCATGGTAACGAAAAGGGCACTCTGCATTTGACCCATCCGTGAAAGAGCAGTGGACAGCTGAAATGGGCATGCTTGGGGACGGTACCTTACTCATACTGTACCTCAGAGGTCTAGGATTCGAACCGACAACCTTCCAATCCCAGGGTGAACGCCCTAACTGTTACTAACTGTTACTGTTACTAATTACCCTGATCTGATTCGCACTCTGATCAGCTTGAGCCTGGTAGATCACCTCCAACCTTGATATGCAAAAAAATGCCACCCGCCTGTCTCTTATCATCATCGCTTCCCATCCCTGCATCCTCACACAAAGGGAAGAAGTCAAATTATTCCCTTCCTCCTTCTCCTCATGTCATTTGGTTCGATATGAGCTCTGGAGATAAGGAGAATAATGCAATGCAGCGATTTTGTAGACAGCAACTCTGCCCTGTTTTTTGGTCTCCTGTAGGGAAAGCGTGAGCGCCAATAGTAAACGCCCCCCTCGTTCTGCCCCCAGGACACGTTTTCCACCGCACTCAGTCGCTCGCTTGCTCGCTCGCTCGCTCTCTCCTACCCCGCTCTTCACTCTCAGCCGGCGGGCATGACCACCGGAGACCGTTTGTCTCGCCTGTCTGAGGATGGCGAGTTTGTCTCGCTTTTGAAGGGAGGCTCAGGCTGTTGTCACTTCGGCTGGCGGAAAGAGAGAGACCCCCTTTGGGGTTGAGCTGAGGAATACTGATTGTGCTCCCATCCCAGACGTTGGCATTGAGAAACAAGTAATCTCTTCAAAAGTGTGAGGTTAACCTCTTGAACTCGGGGCCAAAAACAAAAAGTTTTGGAAAGTGCTATTCTACACTCGTGCGCAACAATTTTCTCCACAATCAACAATCAACTTTTTTCACAGCCCCACAATTCAGAAAGCTTTAACATGATTTTACAGATACACAGGGTATCATTTTGGATCTGAACTTGGTGCTCTTACAATAATGTGTCACGAACTGACATTCTGCTAGTCATGAGGCAGACGATTCACACACTTCACACACACTGTTTGATTGCAGTGCCGTTTTGTCCTCAAGTATCCATGGTTTAATTTGGTTCAAACTTGTGTTATCACGTCATTCTCCTAGTGAATGAATGTAGCAGAGAGCATCTTGAATATCTCTCGGGCTGGAGTGTTATACAGAAAATGATTTAAGACAGCTGAACCCTTCAGTATTTTATGTAAGCGTAAATATTTAATTTGTAAGTACATCTTAATATATACAAAGACTGAAACATAAAACATGGTAAGTGGTAAATCTAAATCTAATCTAATCCAAATCTCTAATCAACATAATCCTGTCCATGTCAATTATTTTGATGAATTTTCAAATTCTGCAAATATTTTCTGTAGTGTCACAACTCCGACTCATCCAATCTGACGACATCCGTGATTGTTTCCTTCAGTTATTTTTAAATCACAAAAAAGGGTTAAAATCTTAAATAGTGGAACAATTACCATGCAAACCTTGTCAGTAAACTATTAGGGCAAAAAAGAAAAAACATAAATAAAGATAATCTAGGTCAAATGGTCAAAAATCGAGAATCAATATGGATTTGAGGTCATATCACCGAGTCCTGGTTAAGGATAAGTGGCATTACTGCAAAGTGGAAGTCTTTAGGAACAAGAGAAACTCATGTATGTAATAAAACTGGACTTAATAATAATAAACCTGTACTGAATGCTCCATGGAAAATATTTCAGACTGCATGCAAGCCCAAGTGCAATGCCAAGCCTTGGATAGAAGTGGTGTAAAGCGTGGAAGTGGAAACATAATCTTTTTTGGGAAGGAATCCTGCTTATCTGTCTGTCAGAGTTTCAATTTGGAGGATGCCAGGAGAAAGTCACCCACCTATAAATGCAATTTGATGACCGTAAGGTTTGGAGGAGGAAGGATAGCGCTATGGAGTATTGCAGTGGTTGGACTATGCCCACTGACGCACTCCAAAATCTTGTGCAAAAGACTCTGACCAAAAGACTTCCAAAAGACTCTGACCAACCAATGAGTTACTTTCCCCAAATTCTGCCAGGGCACATTCTCAGTTTCATTCCGTCATCAGCCTCACGTGCTCATTCCTATTTAATGCCGGTTGTTTTTGTCTGGAGTTTGTCTTCCCAGCCCTCGGTCAGGTTTCTGAGTGATTCTCTGCAGTTGAAGTGATGTCCGTGTTTCATTGGCCAGTGTTTCATTTATTTCTTTTGGACCATGGCTTTAGTTTCTCGTTCTAAAATGTTCTGCTTTGTATCTTGGCAACTTTCTGTCTTCAACAATTAATAGAGATGACGGGATTATCTTCTCAATTTAGCCAATTAATAGGGGCGGATGATAGCGTAACGGTTAGGGAGTTCGCCCCTTGATCAGGGAAAATGGCAGGTTCAAAGCCCGGACCGGTAAAGTTACCGGTACTCATGAGCAAGGTACCGTCCCCAAGCACTGTTCCCCGGTCAGTGTATATTGACCGCTGTGTATCCCCACTGCTCCTACACAGATGGGTCAAATTCAGAGGTCACATTTCGTTGTGGTGCACTGTGTGCTGTGCTGTGGTGCGTTCACAATGACAAATAATCATGCACATAATAAAACAGTTAGTTGCAGCTGTAAAAGCAACAGTGATATAGTGATTAGATTTTTTTTTTTTTTAATGGGGGTTAAAGCCTTATAAGAAACTTCCCTTTTCTCAAAGTTCTATTAGGCATCTAACACTTGTCAAAATACATGTAATATAGATCTGATGAAACTTGTAATATTTGTTTCATTTGTTTTCATCACATGTCTCTTACTGGGCTGATTGGGGTTGGAAATGAGAATGTCAGGGATCATTTCGAAGCCGGCCATTTTATTGGAGGCTAATCAACATGTCATGTCTTCCTGCCCCATGCAATTATTCATCAGCAAGATAAAGCGAGGCTCAAAAATAAGCCTGATAAGTGGTGGCAACCTTGAAGTTCGTGCTACTTGATTGTACTGTCTTCACTGTCTAAGACCAATTTTCACAACTGGTTGTTGGCTGTTGACTGAGCTTATCTCAAGTAAATACTGTGTCGTTTTCACAATTGATAGCTATTTACATTTCCTGAAACAGTTGTCCTCACAACTTTTGATTTCTCAAAACAGGAACTGGATGTCAACACTTTAGTTCAACTTCTTTTAGGCATTTCTAGTTGTTGAAAATAAGGAGAAATGTTGTTCTGATGTGAGAATGACTCAGTGCTGTGGATTTTTCAGCTCAACCCAAAGCAACTGAGAAAATCAAGCTTTAATGATTAAAAACATTCCATACTTACAATTACGTCTTTAGGAAATAGGGTAAACATACCAATTAAGCTCACCCAAATCTTCGATCGAATTGTTTTTAAGTAAACAATTATTACATTATTTTCACAGGGTAATAAGAAGTTAAAATAAAACATTAACCTCTCATTCAATAATTTATCATTTAAATGTTTTTGTAATTAATTCTAAAAATATGAATCTTTAAATGCTAAAAGTCTGGGCTATGCTTAATGGAGACATTTTGTACCCTCTAAGAACACCCCTGTTCCAAATAAGCTCACAACATCATATTGTGTTAAAAAAGTATTATTTATTTGTGTATTTAGTTGTAATTGATATTGTTTTTATTTAATGAAAGTCACAGATGTAGAAACAAGTATCACATTGTGTGTGTCGCATCGTAAAAGTTTAACATTCAAATTTTAAGTGCAAATAAACTTTGCATTTATCCAGAGAATTATATAAACGCATCTCTCATAATTATTAACAATGTTCACATTAGCATTATATGCAGTAATTTTGGAATAAAAATATAGTGAATTTAATTTAAAGATCAGTGTTTTACCACATATATATATTTTGAAATAACTGTAACTATCTCTTACAACCATGTTCCAACTTGTACTATGTGTTTTTATAAACATTAATTAATTTATTTTGTAAAAACTAGTGATACCCAAAATAATGGTTGCAGTATCTCAAAAATGTGCTTACACACTTCTGGGCAAAGTGTTCAGACAGCTATCAAAAATGACCGCAGGGATGAGTGAACATGGGCTTGGTGTTATCAGAATATGCAGCTGCATGAGTGGCTTAATAAGTACAGGAAGTATTTAATAACAACACATTTACAGGTTTAGACATAAAGCAGGAAAATAACCCGTTTTTTTTTAACATAATTTGTGTTCAAAGTGTGCTTAATGGGTATGTGAGCTTAATGGGGTGTTTACTCTGGTTGTGTAGTAAGTGACCTTTTTATACCTTTAAGCTTTCCTTGGTCTACCGCTCTGATTTGAAAGCTTGAGTAAATAGCTATCCTCTTCTCCTGAGGCGTAGCAGATGTGCTGGTTAGTTTGTCATGTCTCCTTGGGTGTGAGGAGTATTTGCTCTGGGAAATGACATGCAGTGATTAGATGGGAGCTTTGGGAGATCTCGGGAAGGCTTGGCAGGATGAGAACTTGGAGCATGCATGCCTGGATATAAAATGGTGTAATAAGAGTGCATCCTTGGCGGAAAGGTCACTCAGCCCTAAAGTATTACCTCAAAGTCTGATAGAAAATATTATTGGTCATAAGTGATGACGCAGGAATATGAAACCTATCTATGACAGCCAGTGTAGCCATGGTTTTCCTTCTACCGTTCTTCAGTGAGTACTGGAATGCACTTCTCCAATCTGAGTCTATTTTATCCCCAAATTCAGCAGGGGTTAGCTGACTACAATCAGGCGTCACTGGCATGATATGCCTCAAAACTGTAGACCTTTTACAACTTGGAATCCGCAATCAGGAATTTTCACACCCATAGTTGCCCAAAAAGGCAGTCAACATTAATCAACTGGCTGTAGCCCACGTTTCATGTACTTTATAAGTACATAAAATAACTTATGAATGGTTCTGTGATTGAGGACAGCAAAAGCAAGTTGCTCATCAAGAACAGAGCAAACACTGAGTCAAACACCAAGTCAAAGTGCTTCCTTAAATGCCCCAGTTAATAATCATTTCACTGTGAAATTGGAGATACAGAAACTCATGCATTACCTACACAGCATATAAAGCACATATTGGTGTGAAAATGCACAGCAGTTGCAAAAATAAACGTAACTATCCTTTTCTGCCCCTTTTCGGTCCTGTGTGGAGGTGGTGAAGATGATGATCATCGTGGTGGTGACCTTCGCCGTCTGCTGGCTGCCGTACCACGTCTACTTTCTGGTGACGGGCCTGAACAAGCAGCTGGCCAAGAAGAAGTCGATCCAGCAGGTCTACTTAGCCGTCATGTGGCTGGCCATGAGCTCCACCATGTACAACCCCATCATCTACTGCTGCCTCAACAGCAGGTAAAACCACCAAAGCTCTCACACTGCTCAATATCTGTAGCTTACATTTATGGAATTTATCAGACTCTCTTATGCATAGTGGCATACAGAAGTGGTCCACGTCTGCTCTTCAAATCTGTAAAGCTAGACTTATAACAACATATCTCAGTCGATCTATCTAATTGCTCACATTGCAATATATCTTTTTGGTATCGTCGTCACGTCATATCACAGCACAGGCCACTTATCCGTGCCAGAAAAATTATTACTGCAGAATAAACTTGAATGTAGTACATCAATCATCAAGGCTAGGGATGCAAGGTCATATCTGAATCATATCAGAATCGGCCGATAATTGCTTTTTTTTTAAGTCAGTGACATCGGAACAATGCTTAGATTTGCCCAATATTTCCAGCCGATATTTTATGACATTTATTGTACGTCGGAAAGGTAGCGCTTGTGTCAGGCATGTCCAGAGTCTGAAGTGGGATTTTATGCAGCCCATGTCTTCTGTCTTAAAGTGTACCAAAATGTTGTGCACGTTAAAGTGTTGTGCCAAAATGCCAAAAGTTCCCAAAGCAAAATCTCTTGTCTTTACGCACTCAACTGCGTGTTTACCTCACTTAGCGAATGTTAACTGCCACATGGGCTGTGTCTCGAGCCGCATACTGCCGCACTTAATACTATGGTAGGTAAGATGCTCTTATCATACTTTTTTGTGTGGTAGTATGCATCTCAAAAAATTCCCGGGGTTGTAGCTTAATGGCTGTCTACACACTAGGTAGTGCACATGGAGTGTCACACACCCCCTATTTGACCTGGTACACCATATAGGGCAGGAAGTGATTTTTTCATAAAATGTTGTGCACTACGCTCGAAATGCTCTGCCCTCACTCGACTCGCTTTCACGACTTGGCACTGTGTTAGAAATGTCAGAATTATGGCGCTATTTTCGTTGCATAATTGTTTTGTTCGCAGTGGAACGTTGGCGAGCAAACTCACCTCCCCTTCCTCATTTATGTGCATTGGTAGCGGCATCGGTAGATGTAAGCGTGAAAAACATCGGAAATCGGCATCGGTCAGTAATTCCTACATCGTGCAACTCTAATCAAGGCAATGATGTATCTATAGATTTTTCAAGTTCCAAGTAAACTTTCATTTCAGCACATTTTCCACGTCTGAGCAGTACCTAGCTTAATTTGTCTTAATCGTTTATGGTCCGTCTGTACAGAAAGGTGGCTGTGATCTTATTGACTCATTCCTCAAACATAAAACATGAAGATACATACCCATGAACTTGAGCGATGCATGAATTCTAATCTAGTTTGTGGAATGCTTTATTTGTTTAGGGACATCAAGTCTCATAGGTTCATTTACACCAAGCTCACAACATAATTAAAAAAAAACTCTGTCAGGAACAATAAGTCTCAGAAACGTTGTATAACCGTAAACCCAGGATGGAAATATCTCGAAATGAGAAAGCAGTATGCTGTTGTTAAGATACCTCTCGCCATTCGAAACCTCTCAAAGTAAGAAACAGTCCATTTGGAAACAATTAAAGCCACTTGTTCCACTCTCAAGCACGAGGTTGCTCATCTCACGAAGCGGCGAGACACAAAAGGACTCTGCAACCAGAAGGAGCGTGTGTCATAGCAACCTGAGGCTTTGCTGGGTGAAAGGTGGGTCCCGGGAAGCTTTTGATCACTCAATACACGCTCCCAGTGGGAATCACGGCTACTTCAAGGGCCTGCTGAAAGTAGATGCTGAAATCAATTTTTCTTTGGTGAGGAATGAGTCTGAGATCTTACTTGGAAATGTGAAACAACTGCTAAGAGATTTCAAGAGCAATGCGTGTAATGGTCGCTACAAGCAACATTGAAAAAGAAAATGAGAAAATGTCCAGTTCATCTATCTTTGGGCTTGAATTGAACCATGTAGGTGGATGTTGCAAAAGTGTGTATATTTGTACGTACAGCATTTTGAAGAGTGACTTATTCAGAACGACTTCCATTTTCATAATTACAGGGAAAAAAGAGCAAATTGGGGTATTGATGGTAGTTCTAGTGTTAGGACAGAGCCTCATTCCATAAGGGAGTATCTTTGTCCAATTCCAATTTAGCTTGTTCAAATCTTGGATAAATAAACACGCTCTGAACGCCGTACACATTTCTGTTGGATGCAATCATTTACTGTACCTTATATTACTTTTAATTAATTGATATATTTTTGCAAAAATCTGGTTTCACTTTTTTTTTTTGCAAATCGTCAGAAAGCCAAAAGCAATTAAAGGGTGAAACATCCAAGGGGAGTAATATTTTTTATGGACATTGTATATTCGGTCCTCCAGGATGTCAACTGAACGGTATGTAAACGCAATAGCAATAGGTTTCTTTGCGTTCATCTGTATTTCGGCAGAAATTGGCACCAGGAAAATGTTGCGTGCAGCGTTTATTTGACGCCATCCGAATGCGCAACCAACCGAACATAGGTCACGAACGGCTGTGTGGACGCTCTGCTTTTAGTGCCCGCTCACCTGACGCCACGAATGGCAGAAAAACGCCTGATTTTGATGGCCGTGTGGATGGCCGTGTGGACGTCCAAGGTTGCAAAAATAGTCATTGTACCAGGTGTATGGTCTAAAAGAGTTGTGCTTATTTTCCTTCTTAAAACATGGTTTATGACACAGTTCTTGCTAAACGAAACCGTTAACTTAATATTATATAAAGGCATATTTTTCTAATATATCCTAAAATATAATGAAATAAATTGTATAATAAATTATAATTCTGTACCTAGAGATGCATTTCTGCAGGAAAATGTGATTGCTCAAGTTTTGTGGATGTGGCATGAAAACTGGCTGAGCAGGACGACTGTGATTAAAATGCATTGAAGTGAATGGGGAAGAAACGTGGGATTAAAGTAAGAAAAAGACGAGTGTGGGTCAAGATGGGGTAAAGACAGGGTGATACAACAAGGTGATAAGGGCTGATGTTAAATATTAAGTTTTGTCGCTGTGACATGAAAACAGGCCGAGTAGAAAGACTTCAATCAAAATGCACTGAAGTGAAAAGGGAAAGAATGAAGGATGATAAAGGCAAGAAAAAGACGAGTGCAGGTCAAAACAGATTCAGATGGGCCTTGTGTGAGGTGGAAAAAAGCTTTCAAAGGAAAGCTTTCAAATCCCAAATCTGATGTATTCTTAATGGGAGAAAATGAACAGGAAAAATAAACGACAGAAAAAAGGGCTAAAAAAGACGAGTGGGGGTTGTGGCGGTTACAGATGTGCGAAGAGACCCATCGGCCTAACTTGGTCTAACTTGATGGCTTTGTGAAGAACGGCTGCTGCACAGTGAAGCATCGAAATTTGAGGTCCATGCTAGTCTAGCGGGAAAAAACGGACGAAAAAACACTCGCGAATGAGTGTGAGTATGAAAAATGTGTATACAAGCATCTCACTCCGCAGCAGGCTGCACATTTTAGAGCTGGAACAAAGTTTCTAGAACAAAAACTGTAGGGGAAGTAGTGGTCAGAAAAAAAATTGGATAACAATATGTGATTGCTCACTACAATCACATAAAAATGAGCCTACTACAGAGATCAGCGCCAGCCCATGACACTGTGCCGCTCAATCCCCTTTTGGGCTAAATTTCATCGATGAAGCCTTCACCACGTCTCCTGTTGATGAGAAAAAGGCAGAAGCGTGAGTCATAGCCAAAAATGACCCGATGCCAGCGTTGACGTTTGCGTCGCAGCAGCTGTCTGGCCCGAAAACCAGCAGAGTGTGACGTTTATTAGGCCTCCTGCAGGTCATGTCACTCCACACAGAACATTCAAGGCTTTCGAAAAAATATGCCAGAACATGACTAATTAGTCTCCTTTTTTCAAAAAATGGAAGAAAAAAAACAGCACTGATGATAGCTTCTGTTAAGGGGCTTTATAAAAGGGGGCCTAAGTGGACACAGGCTCAGCTGGACATGTGATAACAATCCAATTTTTTCCATTTATTAATACTGTATATATTGTTTATATCTACTAGCCATATTTAGCTAGATGATTTTTAATTCACGTAAGTTAAACCAAAAAGCATTGTTCTATCCCAGTACTTGATTTTTAAAATATTTTTATATAAAAGAGGGATTTCTTTTTTCTTTAATACACTTGTACTTTTTAAAAGCATGTTTATGGGTTTTTAAAAATGTCTTTTCCTTTTTTATATATTATATAGCACTAATTCTGCACAATTAATCGTAATATAATCGCGATCTCGATTCACACCTCTCTGCAATCTCATTTATAAATTGTGACAATTTTTCTACATTCTGTTAGACCAGCTGCATCAACACCAGCGCTGCAACTTTTCTATGGAACTGTTTGTGTGCCAAAAATGGAGCAAAATCTTGTCTTTACATGTTCAGCTCCGCCTTCACGCTCACACTCGCATCCAGCTTCACAATCGTGCATGACTTTATTTTTGTGTCAAAATTCTGACTCCACACTAGGGGTGGAATATACTCGATGTATTTCAGCTTGTTCCACTATTATCGTGAACACTGAGTACAAATCCTCACGTTAATGTTAAACAGACAGCATATACGTCACTTTCCAGCTGGGCTTCTCTGCCCTCTCAAAGCAGACAGCTCACTCCCTTGCACATCCAGAAAACTCTCCAAGCGCATGCACATTTTGTTCTGTATGCGGGG
Source organism: Distichodus sexfasciatus (assembly GCA_032718565.1). Classification (NCBI taxonomy): domain Eukaryota; kingdom Metazoa; phylum Chordata; class Actinopteri; order Characiformes; family Distichodontidae; genus Distichodus; species Distichodus sexfasciatus. The sequence continues at coordinate 80,285 of JAVGVS010000224.1, read as the reverse complement.
TGAAGCGAGCATGCAGATAGAGAAGTGAATATCCACATGATTTCAGAAACATCAATTGGAAATGGAAACGAACGACTCTGTTCGGCGGAAGAACAGCACTGGTTCTGTTGTTCTCTGTGCAAAAACAGAAGTAAGTGCGTAAAAACAAATAAATGACGTTCTTTACGATGGAAATGCGCTGTGTGTGTGAAAGCTCGTGGCTCTCATATGGAACACCATCAATCGCAAAAATGCTCCAGTTCACTCAAATCTTCCCCTTTTATTACAGACAAAACCCATATTTTAGCAGATAAATAACAACAACCAGCGTTCTACTCACAATACAGCTATTTAATTGATATTTTCTGTGTTTATTCCAGACGCGCGTCCAACACACTATTGTATTGCGGCTCCAAGTCATGCGCAGGGATTATGGGAAACGTAGTTCTCTTCCAGAAAGAGAGAATTTTAAAAATGAATGAATAAAATAAAACAAATCTCAACAGAAATAAAAACTGCAAAATCTGCAAACTGTTCTTTTATAACTTTACCATGCTTATTTCAAAATTTCAGACATTTTTGGAGTAAATTAACTTATTTTTTATCTTATTGAGTAAATTATCTTAATCTAACCTGGAAGTTGCAAACTACACATATATTATTTTACTATTATGTCATTAAAATAAAATGGTCCACAACTCATTTGCTGAGGTCTGTTTCCTCTAATCAGCAAACTGAATCAAGTGTTGGAATATAACATGGAATAGCTGCTATAAAAACAGAACTGCACTTCCATATTACATTATAAACTGCTTTCTTATTTTTCACAGACCTGCAACTGCAACCTGTACATTTTACTCTCACAGCCACATATTGCAAAGTCAGTGAACAGAAAAAAGTGATGTAGTCCCGTATTTTTTCCGGAGCTGTATATCGTGTATCGGGATATAACTTAAAAATATCACTATATTATTTTTAGGCCATATCGCCTGGCCCTACACAAACAAATCTGCTCTCTCCTGTGCCCAAGGTTCCGGGCAGGCTTCAAGCGAGCATTCCGCTGGTGCCCCTTCGTCCGGCTGTCCAGCTACGAGGAGTTAGAGCTGAGAGCCACCCGGCTACACGTAGCACGCCAGAGCAGCATGTACACGCTGTCCAGAGTGGAGACTACCATGGTGTCCGGCTGCTGCGAGACCACAGAGCCTCCGGCCAACCCAGTCCGGAAAGGCCTCCTGGAAGACCACCAGCAGCAACAACAACAACACCACCACCACCACAACGGCTGCTCTCATTCCGCCAAGAACCGAGGTGCTGCTGCTTACGCGCCCGCTGACCCTAACGATGAGTTCTGCTGATGAGCTTTTTTTGGTGGCAATTTCATTTCACTTTGATGACTGTGAGGCACATTCGGGAGGCAGGCACAGGGGTCCAAAAAAATTTGCATCATATCACCAGGTCAGAAAGATTTGAAATAAAAACTGCAGTTGTTTGGTAAAAATAAAGGAATTAAAAATAATACAGAACTTAAACAAAAATACAGTAGCTTTTATTAGTTCTTATTTATAATATAAAATATATAATAATAATAATAATAATAATAATAATAATAATAATAATAATAAAATAATAATTCATTTAATCCTGTGGAATAAAAAATAGATTTTTGAAGATTTTTGACTAAAATTAAGGAATATATTAAAATAAAATAATAAGAATAGGAATGGGTTTTTTTAAATAATAATGTAAAAATCTGAACTGGAACAAAAATGGCTGTTTTTTGGTTAAAATCAATGAATAAAAATTTTAAAATCTGAACTGAAATAAAAGAAACTGCAGGGGTTTTTTTTGGTTAAAATGAATGAATAAAATAAAACAAATCTCAATAAAACAAATCTCAAATAAAAACTGCAAAATCTGCAAACTGCGGAAGCACCTACATTTGCTGACTCTCTGACCCCAAATCCTCCATATTTTTATAGACGTATTGTCTAAAAGGCAACAAGATGTATTTTGAGGCCAAACGATGCTTATTTTGCACCGGATAAAGATATTAAGATGTGTAAGCTTTCCCGTAGTGACAGAAACAACTCCCATCCTCAAACCTGCAAAATAGATTTTTAAGCGTCCGTGACTAAAAGACCTGCCCAGCTGTTGAGGACTGCTCTGGAGACAACGGAACGGTAATTGCTTGGCAAGGACTTTCGCAGCGGAGAAAAATCGAAGGCAATCGTGTTATCAGTCCTCCTCCAGAGAGTGAGGACTTCCGGCCTGAGCTTGGGATTCTGTCTTCAGAATCAGAACTCAAAAGAAAACGTGCCGGTGGTGGATCGGCCGACTCACATTTGTTTTTTTCCCGCTGAAATTGTGTTCGTTTCATGTCGCTACATTCCATTTCTATAAACACAAGGCTTCTAAACCCTTTTCTTTCTGAAAATTAAACATGACACAGGAGCAAAATGATTTTTTTATGTACAAATCTTTCTCCGACCACAAAGGCTAATGATAACGAAGTGTGAATGGTGCTTCTTCTGCACCAAGTGAAATAAGTTTTAGATCGTTTGCTCAACAATGATTGAGAATAGAAATTCTAAATCATTTGGGCCATTAACTTTTTTTTATTTTTAGAAAAGCATCACTTTATTAAGATTAAGATTGCAAAATTAAGATTATGAATCCAGTTACACCATTTTTATTGCTTAATCCTTATTTTCTTTCCATTTTCCCTGTCCATTTTTTAACTTTGATCCACAAAATTTTTCATTTTCCCCAACACTTTGAAACACTTTTCATATTGGCAAACCAAACGCAGTTCCTTAAATATTCAATTGGCTCTTGCTGATCATTTCTCTTGCTTGCACAAACACACACACACACACACACTTCTGATTCCCTTTGTGTTGCGGCAATCAGGACTTCAAGCCCCATATCTGGATAAGGATGCTATCGAGGAGCTGCAGCTTCCCAGGCCGCCAGTACTGATTAGTGATGAATCTTAAATGCAGTCTGGGGGGAGAGATGGAGGGCCGGAAGAGAAGTGGGGGAGGGGGTGAAGGGAGAGATGGAGCAGTGGGAGAGATGGAGATAGGAACAGGAGGGAGAGACGGTGCGCTGGAAGAGATGGAGGGAGAGATGGAGCAGTGGGAGAGATGGTGATAGGAACTGGAGGGAGAGACGGCGCGCTGGAAGAGATGGAGGGAGGAATGGAGGGAGAGATGGAGCGGTGGGAGAGAGGGAGGGAGAAGTGGAGGGAGAAATGGAGAGCTGGGAGAGAGGGAGGGAGAATGGACAGATAGAGAAAGAGATGGAACGATGGCAGAGATGGTGGTAGAGATGGAGTGCTGGACAGAGTGATGGAAAGAGGAATGGAAGAAGAGATGGGAGCTCACATCAGACAAAGGCAAGTGTAATAGAATTTTTTCCAGGTGAGAGAATATCCACCTGTGGCCCCACCACACACACACACACACAAACACACACACACATTACTGAAGGGTTAATAGAAAAACCACATATGTGAACAAAGATACAAGCACATTCACTCTAGACCTTTAGAGAAGATACACACACCACACTCACACACATAGAGTCCCTTCAACACACACACACACACTCACACACATAGAGTCCCTTCGACACACACACACACACACACACCTCTACACTCCAAATCCAGAAAATAAGACCACACAAATGCTATGAACTCGTTCAGATATGTGCTGTGCATTTACCGAGCAAATGAGCACACACACATACACACACACACACACCTCTTAGCATATCTCTTGAGTAAAAGTTTGGCTTATTTTTTTTAATATTTCAGGCTTAATTCTGTTAATAAAACCACATTAATGTTATTTGATTTTTTATGTAAAAAAAAAAATCATTAGCCATGTTAAAAACAACTCTACAAAAATCCTGAACCCTTTAAACGCCTTAACGTTTTGTCAATATCTTTTTAGGGTGTAATTACTATAGGTCGACCGAGATTGGCTTTTCAGGGCCAATTTCAACACGATTATCGCTAAACAGTGGCCGATATTTGGAACCGACATGCAAAAAAGATAATCTTCTGTCAAAATTTTGAATGTTACAAACACCAAGCTCAGGTAAAACTCTCCTACATCCTCTTGTACTTCTTGGAGCTTTACGCTACACTTGTGTGTGAGTGTGGTGTGAGTGACAACAAGGCTTTAGTGTTGAATGGCTACATGAGAATGTCAGAAATTGTTGTGGGCGGACATTAAATGTAGCAGCGAGTCAAGAGCAAACGGCACAGAGAGAAGAGACGGCAGTGGAGCCACAGTAGCGCACTTTATATGTATATTATATGTAATTACTTAATATCGGTGATGGTCAAAATTAAACATTGATACCGATAATTGACAAAATGCCTAATCTGTAATCGGTCGACTCTTGGTAATAACTCATTGAAAAGGAAGTTAACAAACGGTTTATAATGCACTTGACATGATAAGTGGCACAATTAATCATTCTACTGCTGTCATTTTTTATTAGCTCCTATATAATTATCAACATTTCACTTTGTGTCTCGTTTGTCAAAAGTCAACGGTTTACGTTTTTACATCACTCTTATTTGAATGTAATCCAAAAATTGTTTTGTAATGTTAGTTGTTGTGCTCTCATTGTTGTTGTTCTGTAAATAAGAATCCTGAATGTTCAGACGTTTTGAAAGTATTAGGCCTAATTGTTGCCCATAAGGCATGCATGTTTGTTTGTTTGTTGCGTATTATTCTGTCCTCGCGTTGAGTTTCTGTGTTGTGGTCAATTTGTATGTACAGTACATAGAATATATAGAATACACTTAAATATTTGTATGATTGAAATTTGTATAGGAATGGAAAAATTATTCTTTTAATAATACGTAAACGCAACACACAACTTTAGTTTCCTGGCCTGTGATTGTAAGTCAGTAGAGTATTTAAAAAATGGTAAATTTTTATGAAAACTTTGAGTATATTTGCTTGTTGTTAACGTGCAAGTTACGCAATATTGTAACCCCAGCGTTTGAATATTTTAAGCATTTTTATACCATATTTCGTTTCTAGGCTTTTGTCTGGATTTCAGCAATGTTTTATGAAAATGTATTGTTTTGTCAGGTTTTGAATAGAGCATGTTGTGCACATCCGTGAAGCTACTGGACTTATTTTGCTTAAAAACAGAGAGATTGTTTATTATGATTATTTTAGTCATAAAATACTATGCTAAAAAACAGAGGCACCATTACCTATTTCTGCTCGCTTCTATTGGAAATATATGCATTCCTGATAGGTTTGATCTAAGATTGGTACCGGTCTACCACCGCTTAATGGTATATACAGATTATGATGCACTCAAAAAGAATTCCATTCTAATGGAAACCATTAAAATCCTGATAGAAACTGGACCAGTTTCTTTAGGATCTATTAATATTAACAATTTTCAACCATTTCAACTTGTTTTCTCTGCTTGTTTATTTTTTCCATTAGTTTGGTCAATTTTGCAAATCTCTATGGCAGTGCCTCTGTCATCATGTTGTTCTTAAATATTGATTATAATATGAAATAAATAAATGAATAATAGGTTGGTATTTTTTTCAATGCATAAAGAAAAGTTAGTTATTATGTGTATTTCTAGGGGAAAGTGTTATTACACTGAACTGAAAATGAGAAAGACTATGAGGATGAAATGAAGGAAATCCATTCTGACTGTTGAACTGGGGTCAATAAATCATATATTCGAATGAATGAATGAATGAATGAATGAGTGAATGAATGAATGGAAGAATGAATGCAGTAGCAGCATGAGTACATTTAGTGCCAGAGATCGGCCCTGACTTTGCAAAGTCATTGCTGGAAAATATTGTTTGAGCAGCAGTCGTTATTAGCCAACTTAGAAATCTAGAATGCTTTGTTATTTAAGAATTGTAATTAGCTTGGAGAGATATTCTGATTTGGCTGCACTAAAATCCTTTTATAGTTTCCCATACCATGCTGGAACAACAGTTTGGTTTGACGCCATTTACGTTCCAATTTCTGTGCATCTTATTTTAAGGTATGTACTGTAAATGGTCACTATACCAAGCAGCAGTTTTATTTTCTCTGACCGTCTTCCTTTTTAACAGGGGGATTTTATCTAAAGTGGAACAAAGCAGACACTATATATTCCGTAATGCTCTCTCAAATTCAGTGGGATTGGATGTGCACAATTTCCACACAGAAAGACCCTACGGTCGACCCGGGGATCGAACACAGCATGAAGGATGTTCTGGTTTCGATCCCCAGGTCGGCTGAGGGGTCTTTCTGTGTGAAGTGTGTGTGCTCTCCCCGTGTTCCCGGTATTTTCTTTGGCCGCTCCCACAATCCAAGCAGCTTTTGCGGGTGTTGGCGCCCGCCCAGGGTTGGTCCCCGCCTGACGCCTCTAGTCTCGGAGATAGCCTCTGGTCCCTGCAACAGAAGTAAGGATTAAGCAGTTCAGATAACGAACGAACGAACGTTTTGTTTTAGGGCATGACCTGAAATAATTTCATTTAGAATAAGTGCCTTAGTAGTTAATGATAGTAGTTAATATTTAGTAATCCTATTTTAGATTAGTGGTGCAGATAGTTTACACAGGCTGCTCTAGATGAGTATGTATTAGATTTGAAGAGGATGCCTTTAACAGTCTGCTTGAATTATCTTTGCTTTGGGCCGCTAACTAACAGTTTTCCATTTCCATTTGTTATAAAGGTATAATACTTACGGTATTATGACGTTTGTTAATGGGCTTTTTTTCATATCAAACGGCTGAGGAGAACTGCAACAATATGAACCCCTGGAATATAACGCATCCCTACTTGACAAGATGGCATTTATTGTGATAAATACTATTTCATCTCATTCTTAAATAAAAAGATTAATCCCTTAGTTTTTTTTACCTAAGAAATAGCTGATAGGTTTCTAGGTGTTAGCACGCACTTATCGCAAGCAAAGACTGAATGACATTATCTCATTTCTCGCCTGAGCACCCACGCCAGCGTGTATATGCAGATATTCTAATGTTTACTGGTCAAAATGTGCATATTTCGACAGAACACCGGTTTGTCAGTGGCTGCCTAAACCTGAACCTGCAAAAAGGCTAGCTGCTATGTTCATAGACATACGAGCAACACCCTTCCACAAAAGGTGGATACCATCCCGGCTCAAAAGACCATGCTTTCCCTCGAACGTGGACCAGTTATCTACAAAACCTGCGCTATTCTCAAAGCACCACTTTGACAGCCAGCAGTTCAGCGACCAAAGCACGTAGGACAGAATCACTTTCAACAAGCAGCCAGTAATAGAGCTTGGACTGTCTTACATCTTTTGCAGATAAAGTAAACACTATTTAAACTATTCTATTCATCACTGCTGATGGAGGAACTAAGGCTACGTTCACACTGCCATGCTGAAGCGACTCAAATCAGATTTTTTGCCTTAATGTGACACAGATCTGATCTTTTCAGGGCTGTGTGGATACGCAAATCTGATCTTTTCAAATCAGATTTGTGTCACTTTCATATGTGGTACTAAATCTCATACCTATCCGATTCGCGGCCATGCGACCTGAATGTGAACGCTCAGATCGGAATTCATGTGGCTTTTTGCTTATACGCATGCGCTGACATCATGATACATGCGTGAGCTACTAACGCCTCCATTTTTAATGCCATGAGTCGTCCCGCAGATATGACGTTTTTTGTTGTTGGTGACGCAGTTGACCCGTGTAAAAACGTATCAATGTGCGCATACGTGACGTTTCGGAGGACCGATGCGTTCACATTACAGTCAGATACAGGTCACTTGTAGTTATGAATGTGAACCGTCAAGATAGACGAATCCGATCTGAGCTACGTTCACACTGCCAGCCACATCGTTCAATTCTGATTTTTTGCTCAGATCGGATTTGTCTATCTGGACGGTAATGTGAATGCATCGGTCGTCCGAAACGTCACGCATGCGGACATTGATACGTTTTTACACGGGTCAACTGCGTCACCACCAACAAAAAACGTCATATCTGTGGGACGACTCATGGCATTAAAAATGGAGGCATTACCCAGATAGCATGCGGATGTGGCCCACTTGTGGCAAATGTGTGGCACTGCTGGCCCGGTTCCGGCACCGGCAAACGGATGTATGCCAAAAGTGGCTCACTTGTGATTAGACAAATGTGGCCCAAATGTCACAAAACAGATATGGACCACATGTTACATACTTTATTCAAAAATAGTTACATGGCTCTGGCCCACTTCTGGCAAAGGTATGGCAAATGTGCCCTTGTGCTTATGGAAAATGGAATGTTTTCTAGATGGGTGTGCTATTTGAACAGAGCACATTACATTATTTAAATGTTTACCTCACATAAAAATAATCGATATGATGTAGAGATTTAGGGGGGTCGTCCACCAAACGCATTTTGTTGCGCTGGCAGCACATATTTTTAATACAAATCCAGAACGCTAAACGCCTTCAGCGCAAAAATACCGTTTGGTGGACACATGTTGGTCTTTGCAGCAACAACACAACACTTTGAGTATCCGCCGGTAGACTTCCTAATTGTGATTCCGGCGCTAGCGCTTGCAGTAAAACATGGCGGATCAGGAAGCGCTAGCAGTTCCAGCTGGTGGGCGGAGATTCTCAGATAGGAGGGTGGAGTTATTCAAATATTAGAGTTAGAGTTGGAATATGTTGTAAATTTTAATCCCTGATTAAATTGCTCAGCCTAGAGAAACATCCGATGAAAAGTTACTATAAAGACTCCGTGCGTCCGGGCAGTGGGAGCACTAGTAACTAGTTCCTCGAGGAGAGTTTTTAAAAAAACACTGCATCAAACAAAGTTTAATATGATATATATCATGAGTCTTTTTCGACTCAAGAGCTCTTAGTAGAGATTGGAATAGTGGAAAATATCAATGTTATTAAAATTGGAAGAAAAAAGATATGATTTTTTTCACTCTGGCGCAACCTTTATTGGTAACATGACGCAAAAACGAAGCACCACCCAGACTGAATAATCAAAATAATTAATCAGTGAAAGAAATGAAAAATACCTCTACGATGATAAACTAATAGGGTGATTTTAAATTATATTTGAGTTTTTAAAGTGGCAAAACGGTATTATGTATTGGTTTAGTTCTGCACCGAACAGGTGTAACTCTTCCACAGGAAGTGACGTGACGTGAAGCTAAAAACGATGCACCACCTTATTAATTGTTTGGAATAGTCGAAACAATTAATCAACAAAAAAGTGTAACATACTTCTACAATGATAAACTAATAAGATGATTTTAAATGGCATTTTAAGTTGCTATTTTAAGTGGTACTTTTTAAAATTATTATTATTATTATATGTATAAGTTTAGTTCTATAATAATAAAATGATTTTTTGTGAAGATGTGCCATGTGGGGTGCAAATGTTATTAGCTTGAGTTTATCATTTAATTTTTTTTTTAAGCGATGCACAGAGATATGTATTGTTGCATATGTTTATGAGTGTGAATGTTATAATATAGATAGCTACTTGAAAAATAAAGATGTCTGGATTTTTTCCTTTTATTTTCATTTTTATTTTTTAAGCACCTATAATGTGTAAAATGTCTTTTGTGGAGTGAATTTCGAACTGTAATTTTTCAAATGTTATTCCCAAAGTATTTGTATCTATAGAATAAAACGTATTTTAAAAAGTCAAATTTTGTTTAAATGAATACAGTCTGAGCCTAAGAATGTACTAGTGACCCACTAGTGGTTTATGGGCCAATTTTATTGTGCTTTCCCCTTAAACCAGACATTTTTCCCCCTCATGGAACTGTAGTTTACGTCTCCGAGAGTCACCTAGGCGTGAGTTCCCTTTAATCCCCCATAACTGAGTCGAGACTAATACCCAGACCCTCATGATGGCATTGTGGCTGTGTATCAGCTGTGCTCCATCTCTCTCTACAGCTCCCTGATGGCCCTTTTCTATTTGAGGATCAACGCTGTCTCGCCTGAAAAGCATGTTGGTCAAAATGGGGAAAATCCTAAAAAGAAAAAGAAAATCTAAAGTACATTTTGCGATGATGAAGAAAAAGTAAGACTTCATGAAGCGTTGTCAATCTTTTAAGACAGACTTGCGCTCAAAAGTTAAAGGAAATTGGTTTTGAAAGTGAGTCAAGATTCCTCAATTTAGATGGTAAGGAGTCTACATCAATGATAATATGGGCAAGATGTGGAATTGCTAAAGAAAACGACGAAAAAGGTCCATTGAGCAATATTTGAGATCCAAAGATGATATTCAAATAAAAAAATATTTTATGTTTGAACTTTTCTCATATTTCTTAACTAATCTATAACAGAAATATGTCTGATATGCTTGTGCTAGAAAGATCTTTTTATAGGTATTATTTTAGTTGTCTATGCAGATACACCCCTCTACAAAATCACCCTAATTTACAAATAGAGCAAAGTTTTAATATATTGAATATTTTTTCACTTTGTTTGAAATATTTTACAAAACAAGAACAAAGAACGAAAATATTTTCCACCATTAGGCAGTACATATTTACAGTGTTTGTGATGTGGAGATATGTATTCTTTTGCAGCCAACTTCATTTATATGTTGTTAATGGTATTATTCAATTAATATAACACATTTTCAATACTATACAACAGTTGTATAGTATGTACAGTTGTATAGTATTGAAAATGTGTTATATCTCTTCCTTTTTGTAATCATTTTATTTATAAATAAAATAATTCAAAAATAGAGTTACCCAGTCATTCTAGAACAATTTATTTTTTATTATTAGAGCTGCTCATGTTATTTGGCTTAAAATCCTGTATTTTCCTACATTGCAAGATAAACATATAAATCAAATTTGGGATTGCTCTATTTATTTTATCCTTATTGACTGCTTTAGGCTATTTTATTAATTGGTTTTACGGCTATTGTGAGTTATGAACTTTTTTAGGCAAATTGGTAGCTGCAGTAAACTGGTCATGAGCCAGACACGTTGCTGCCAGCCTTTATGAGGATTTTCACACATATTTTGGGATAAATGGTTTTGGCTGGCTGAGTTTTGGGTTTTTTTTCCTGGCTCTGGGATTTTAACTTTCACACTATCATTACTGTCAAAATATAACCATGAGAAACTGCAAAATCTGGTCCCAGGTGACTGGAGCATGTCTGAAGCATCCGTGGCATTCTTTTTAGAAGGTTCAGAAGTACAAAATGATTTCCCTACCCCTATGTGTGTGTGTTCTCATATATGTGTGTGTGTGTGTGTTGTCATTTTGTCACTCTATCAAAAAGCTGATATGTTTATTTTCTACATTCCTCATTTGGCAAAATTCTACCGATCAGTTCTGCCGATTAACTGTTGAAGCCAAAATTTTAATATGAGAAATTGAATTTCTGTTCTAAAGTAATGTGATTTTGATTTCCAGGTAAATATTATCTTGGTTGATTTTTGTTGCAGTTTTTAACACTGTATATCATAAAGTATTGACTAAACTAAAGCAGGAAAGAAGATGCTCTAAACGGAGTAATCAAAAAGATTAAAAGTTCAATATGTCGATGTCATGCTTGTTTTTATTGAAAGCATCTTACTGAATTGCACGCCGTTGACAAGAGTGTAAGTCTCCACTTGAGACCTCATTATCTCCACTGTTTACTTTCTTTTCTCTTGTTCCATTCCCAACCTGGTGTTCTATGAAGAAAAAAGAAACACAGTTCCACCATTTCCCCATCATTAGTTTTCTCAGCAGTCGTTGAAATTAGCACAGGCCTGTGGTGGCTTTTTTCATTATTCAGTTTCTCACCAACACACACACCCTGTTTGTTTCACTTGCTGCAATTCAGCTGTCTAATGGCTTTGTGTTGAAGGCATTCGGCAGAGTTTTAAGCACTTGCAGAGAAAATAATGCTGACAAAAAAAGGAACAAGGGTCAAACAAAGAGTTCTCAACTTCACTGCTGCATGAGATTCTGTATTTTTAGAATTATGCAAAGAAGCTTAATTGAGTAATGAATGTGTTGGTACAGCTTTAAGTGTATTGTATCCTTCACATTTATTAGCAGTATCCTGGCGCCCTGCTCTGGTCAAAACTAGTAATGAAATACAGCCACATGACTTCAGTTGTTGAGTTCTTAGTTTTCCATCAGTTGGTTGTGTTTTCAATCGGTTCGGTCTTGGCAAACATGTGCTAATAAGTTGTTTTTTCTTTTTCATCGCCCATAATTTTGTGTTATTATGCCTCTATAATGTTATGGCTGTTATGTCGAGCTGTTAATGCGATACAACGTGGGGACAGGACAAACGGGATGAATGACAAGAAAGAAAAAACAGGACAAACACTTTAGCGGACTCTAGTGGCCACTCTGGAAACTTTCAGGGAGAAGATCTAGGGCAGGGGTCCCCAATTATCTTTCCCCAAGGACCAATGTAAAGCAAGTCAGGCTGAAGGCCAGCAAGTCCACATCCCCCCACCCCCAAAATAAATATATATGTCAAAGTATACGGGAGTCAATAACAAAATAAAGGAGATCATAATAATAAAAAACAAGTGGTACATGACTGAAAATTGAGGCAAGACTTTGCCAATGTTTAGTTGGATTTGGGGAAATTAGGGAACATGCGGACAGCTATAACCCATGGGTGGATGTTACATTTTTGTCTAGAGTTCTAACATTTCCTTGTTTGGTGGTAGAAAGGTTGAGATTCATTTCTATTCTAAATGGAACAAACAACTGGATTTTCTTCTTGCTATCTCAAGATCACATTATTTTTCTTGAGATCTCCACATAAAGGTATCTCGAAAATTGTTTTCTTGAGAACTTATTTTCTACTGGAACAATTCTGGCCTTGCAACATGTATATAGTATATTGGCAATACATTATTATCATCACCATCAATGGAGGATTTTGCATTAGAGGCTTTACCGTTGGAGAAATTGAAAAATAACTTGTGATCTCAAGAAAATGACTTTGGATGTCTCGACATCACAAGAAAATGAAGTCACAATCTCGAGATGAAGACATTCTTGCCTTGTCTATGTTAGATCTGTTTGCTTAAATTTTTTTTTACCTACGGTTCATTTCTTGTTTATTTGCCAGACAAACTGTATTGAATTGGTTTCTGGCATTGTACACTTTTTTACATGACTATGTTAACAAAACATGCTCTGTAACGCTTGTGTCCTGGTTTGCAATCCGTACAACTTAACGATTTACAACGTAATTAAGAGATCGTTTTCAATGTCCAAACTGTGACTGGTGGACTTGTGGAATAAAGTCATCACGTCCATCCAATTAGCTTTGGACGCTGGCTTTGGTTAAGACGTTTGTGAAGCTTAATGAACATTTTGGCTCTCGTACGTCACTCTCAAATGAGTTCATTACTAGTCAGTCTGCTACTTTTAACCTTATCAAATTGGAGCTTGTCGAAAGGAAGTCCTTGTACTTAAGCTAACAAAGTCAACCGCATTCCGAACGCTGTTCAATCGGTGCCCCTTCGGTGCCCCTTCAGGGAAACAGATTGTGTGGTTTTTTTCTTTGCCGCTTAGCCCTCTGTCTTTCTTGTCGTTTCTGCGATGTTGCTCTGTTTGTTTCGTATCAAGCAAAGCAGTGGGGCGTCTGGCGTCCGTGTCACTCCTCATTACGTTTGTACCATCAGCTCGCTCTTCTTCTATTAGGCTGGGTTCGGATTGCCATGTTTATTAATGTAGCGCGGAAGCAAGAGCTCCCGAAGTGCTTTTGTTAATGAGTTCGCATCAAGACATCGACTGCCGTTCGTCTGCTAGCAGCTGCCGACGTAGTCAACGGCAACCTTCTCCTTTTAGGGTGACGTTTGTTTACTGCTCTTTTATTACCTATAATTTTGTGTTTACGCCATCAAGCAGACGCTGCTATTCAGAGAGTCTTGTTTTCCTTAATTACTGGGAAAGACTCTTGAGAACTTGGGGTTAAGAGTCTTGCTTAAGGACCAACTGGTCTTTAGTATTAAGCTGATGGGGTAAAAATGTACATTCGTGTAACTGGTCTATTTTTGCTCGTCCCGACGGTTCCCTCTCGCCGCTCGGCACAGCCTGCCGAAACAAGGTTCAAAAAGTCCATCAAATTCCCTGCGTTGTGTAGTGGTGGTGTGTGTGGATGCAGGAGGAGACAAGACAAATGCCACTACCATTGGACACTCACCGTAGTGCTTTTATTTGGCTGAAGATTGAAAATAAAAAAGAAATTAATCGCCCATATGCAGCCCAGCTCTCCCACACACCTGCTCCCGCGTGTGGAATCAAAAGGGGATAGGGTGCAAGAAACACAATACACATAGCAGATATTTGCAAAATATTTAAAAGGAAGTACAAAAAAGTTGGATATACCTGAAGATTGGAAGTAAAAAAAGAAATTAATCACCCATATGCAGCCCAGCTCTCCCACACAAATCGCTTCAGCCGTCTCAGGAAGTGGAGATGCTGCTGTGCTTTTTTGGTGATGGAGGTGGTGTTGGTGGTCCAGGTGAGGTCGTCTAAAATGTAAACTCCCAGGAACTTGGTGTTTTTTATAGTCTCAGTCGTGGAACCGTGGATGCTGAGTGGTGTGTGGGTGGGGCGAGTTCTCCTGAAGTTGATCATTTCCTAATGCCAATCCATCATAAATTTTGCAATATCCTGTCTTAAATGAACCTAAGGATCATATTCGATTAAAAAGAATGAACTAAATTTTGCCTCATGCCATCTCACCTGCTCCCGCACGGGGAATCAGAAGGGAAGAGGAAATGACGCAAGCTGCCTATATGTGACTCTGCATGGCAAAACCAGTCGCTTGTCACAAATTTTCAAAATTGAGTTATGTTTTCGTGAAAGGACATAAATCAAGCTTCAAAACAATACCTATATCGAATGAATCGGACGACATATGACTGAGATATCAACATTCAAAGGAGTCGGGTTTCTCCTGTCACGCCAAGTGAGAAACGGAGAAATCTGCCTTTGAAGTTGACTATCGACGTAGCACTTACAGAGGCTTGGTGCGGTCGCAGCTGCGTTTGCATTTACGGTAGCCTACGCTGCATTCACAGCCACACGGATAGCCTACCTGCGTTAGGTTAACTGAACTGGGGAGACGAAGATGGATTCTGGAGAAATATCTTCACGCTAGTCAAGGAGTGGATTTAGCGTAAATATTGAAGTAGAGCGGTCAAAACAGAACCTTTTAACATTCTGCTGGAATTGAATTCCTCACCTCAAGAAAGTCACGTTTTTAGGATGGAAAGGGTAGGTTTTTCTGTGAATTTTATTCACAACAGTACAGTTTAGACCTTCCACTGTTTCAAAACACTAAAAACAAAAAATCCCAAATTTTACCCCACGCAACATAAACGGTTGGTTTTCTCGGAAACCTCCATTGCGACAAGCGACTGGTTTTGCCGTGCAGAGTCACATATAAGAGAGAGGCCCACAGGGGCATATGGCAAATGAAGTTACCTAAAACGGCACTACAATTGTTTACATCAATTTAAATAACAAAAACAGATTTTTGTGTAATTATAAAATATAAACCTGTTACATTCACAAGAACCTATCAGACAGATGTATCTAGCACTTCCTCCGTCTCCTAAAAGTCATGTATTTCACAAAGAAAATGGAGAAAGTAGATAAGATACAAATTAAGATAAAAATTCCAAATCAAATTGTTTGGCTGTGGTCTATAGTGGCTGTGGTCACTATAGAGTTTCAGTTTCCTTTCTGTTTGAAGGTACCTCTATGTCTAAAAAGAAAATGCATTGGTACATTAAAGAAATGGCTGTATAATCATTTGACAGTGAGAAAAATGTGGAGATATATATATATATTCATACATGAGTCACTCTCAAGTGTCCAGCTCCTCGATATTTCCTCAGTTGAAGGCACCAGAACTGAAATATCACACTTTGCAGGGGTCACTACCAAAGGAATCAAGTCTGTATAATGAAAATGTTCTTGGTGTGTGCGTTTGTGTGTGTGCGTGTGTGTGTGTGTGTGGGTAGATTTCCCATAAGGGAAAGCAGCCCAATCTGTCGACTGCGTCCACACACTCACCAGTTGCTGGAACGACTTTCTTGTTCCTAAAATTCCTTCCTCAGTTTTGCACCAGGTGTGAATTCACTACTTTATCTAATTAGCTCCAGTTCTGCGTAGGCGCTTAACTGTTCTCAAATTAAGCATTTCTGCTTATTATTTTCTTCTCTTCACAGCAGTTTTATGTTGCTTTCTTGTTTTTTACTACTGGAATTTCACTTCAACAGCATTCCGACACTAAAACACATTTTGTAACAGGAAAATCTGCTGTGTTGCACGTTGTAGAGGAAATCGGATTTCAGAGGGAAGAGACCTCTGCGGCTTTTGATTAAAGATGTTTTTCAGAGTTAACGGGACGAGCCAATCGTGCATCTGTCTCTCCTTCAACCCCCATCTGGAATTATGCTTCAGTGTTTTTTGGAATCATGCCTAGTCCCCAAATCTTTCTTTGGTAGGTAAAGACCTGGTGGATAAAACATTGTCTGAATTATAGTCCTATAGAGGTTTAAAAAATGACATAAAATCACGTTAGGTCAAGACGAAAGCTGTAGAATACATACATATTGATTTATTGCTTTGTTAATTATTATTATTCCTAATAATAATAAACAGTATTCTTCCAAAAAACAATATTACAGTTTGACAAGCACTAACTTTACATGATACGCACGACTAGACGAGTTATTTTTCTGCCACAGTTCATCTCCTGATTACGTTTCTCTTTTAATGATAAATGATGGCCCCACTTGCATCAGCCTCTTAATTTTTTCGCAGGCACTGAGGAGTTTCCAATCCGGTGATCAGGCTGCCACTTTTCTCCTAAGAGCATTACACTCATTTGGCGACTGATAACCACATTTCCCAAGGGCTGCTGGTGTCTTTCGATTAAAGGGCCACTCCAAAAAGAAGTTAATTGGGACCTTCAGCATTATGTATGCACCATCGACTCCCAAGGTAAATATACTATAACATATTAAAGCTGCACCCCATTCCTTTACCATGGCTAGAAATTAAAGGAAGTTTTAATTTACTAGGACTAGGATTTAATGTAAAGGATTTAACCCTTTACGCAAAGGTGGGAAATGAGCTAGTCCTCTTCACCAAAATCTGGTCTTGTCTTTTTTTGCCGGTCATTCCCATTGTGCGCTACACGGTTATTTCTGATGTATTACTGATGTACAGCGATACTGACTGTGGAGGAACAGAAAATAATAAAAGTATTGTGTGGTTTCTACACTTTTTCACCCACCTTATAACTAATTCAAACTATTTTTTTCAAAGTGTGAGTGAAGTTGAGACACAAATCACAGGATAAGAAATAAAGACAAAAGGTTAGCGAGACGTATGTTATCCACATGTCTCCTGCCAGGATTCCGATGGCCTTTTCAGTTAACCGAGTGGATTGCTGCTGAGAATATACGGTGATTTGAATTAGCTTATCGGGTGAAGATCTGATTATGACTGCGCCGCAATCAGATCAGCACAGTCCGCAGTACGACTCTGCAGGGCCGAGCAAATTATGCCGAGGGTAAGTGGCAGGGGGTTGTTTGGTCATTTGGTGTGATTTTTTTTGTGAAATGAGTAAAAAAAGGCTCAAAAGTAATTGGACATTTGACTGGCAAGCGGTTTCATGGCCAGGTGTGGCCTGTTCCCTCCCTTATTCAAGACCTGGAAGCTGTTCGCTGGACATGAGGTACAAAGAGGTGTCAATGCAAGTGAAGGAGGCCATCATTACCTGAAAGCAGCAGACCAAACCAAACCAAACAAAACCCACCCAAGTGACAGCTAAAACCTGGATAGAAGTGCTCAAATCAACAATGTGGTACATTCTTTCAAAGAAGGAAGGGACTAGTGAAAGAGAACTAAAGTGGATTACCACAGAATCCTTTTGGCGCAGTTGGTGGCGTAAGAGATCAGAAGGTAGCAGGTTTGAATCCAGGACCTGTAAAGTTACCACAGAGGTATTCATGAACAAGGTACTGTCCGCAAGCACTGCTCCCCAGGCGCTGCCCATGTTAGTTGCCCACTGCTCCTTCACGGTGTGTTCACAATGACACATTCATTTTCACTTCTTGCTGAAGACAAACCTTCTCCATAACTTCAATCAGCAGTAAGTAGTAAGCAGTAAAGACCTGGTGAAGCATCTCAAAGGAGAAAACTGGGCATTTGGTGATTTCCATGGATACCAGACTTTACATGACTGCAAAGGATTTTCATCCAAGTATTAAAACAAATCATATATTTTATATCATTATTACACTGTTGATTTACTTTTGAGCCTCTGAAAAAATGTATATATATAATTTCTGAAATGCAATAGCTCTGCTAAACCCCTTAAAATCAAGGAGAAAGTCTACACGTCAGTTCCATCATCCCATACATTGTGGCGATATACAGAGATAATATTAAGCCAACTGCATTAATGTTTAAGTACTTATGGCACGCCACAACCTAGATAAGTTACTCCACATCGAGAGATGCAAGAGGAAAGACAAAAGGGGAGAGGCAGTCTTCAATAGACAGGTTTAGACCATTAACAAGTGGCTCTAAATCAAGAACATTAATTTACTAGTTTAAGGGTGCAAAAATAATCATTGCACTAGATGCATACTCCCTTCATTGAAGCAAGGGTGTCTTTTGGGTGCAACATGCAATAAACCGATCAGCGTCTTCTCCCATTCTTTTGGAAAGCCAGGTGTGTCTGCACCTTGATTGCTGTTATTATTGTACGTTTTGCTCCGTAAAAGTGAACGCTTGTCACGTATGAGCCACTGCTTTCTGGTTAAAAGACAATCGTGACAAAATAAATGGAGGACGTTGAAACCCCTGCAGAACTTGCAAGTCATCAGTAAAATTTGGTCAGTTGATGATGCTCAAATGTTACTGTGATCTAAGGAGTCCAAATATAATTTGAGATAGTGGAATTTGTTGTGGGAAATGAGCAGATTTGGCCTGACTTTTGCTAGCAGTATGAAATTGGATTTATGATAGTCTTCCATGTTTGCTGAGTATATCTGCTATTGCTTGGTGTTTGTCTATATTTTGTGCTACTGTCATATCTCCAAAAAGTAAATATCTAGGTTTTTGTAAAAACACCTAAAAAGAGTTTTAAAGTACTGAAGTACTGGAAAGAAACTGGCTTAATACAATAAACTTAATACATATACTTATTATTACATAATACATATTACATACATATACATACAATAAACTTGGTGATCTGAGCTTTTTTCAACCAGAGAAATAGGGAGGGAAATTGGTCACTTTTTACCCGAAGGACCTTAATTAAGTTCGTTCAAAAGTAATGTAGCAATTACATGGGTGCATTTCTTTCAGTCTTTTTTCCCAGCCGCGGCGAGGTAAATTATTTAGCCTCCCGAGGGGACTACTGGACCAGAAAAAAAGACTGATTGTGCCGGTCAGTGGCAGAGCTGGTAAGAACATGTGATTCCTCTGGGTGACGGGGCTTTAACTGGATCCTAAAGCATACTTGCCTGAAAATCCCAAGGAGAGATTGTGCAGTAATGCTTCAGACTCGGCCAGTTCGCTGGAGGGAGCCTTGCTCAAATCTGTCTGAAAGCAGTGATCTTTATCTCAGCTGACAGGGGGATAAAATTCACTTACGAAATGGGTGTATGCATTTGTACTTCATACAGAATCTGTTGTGAGCAGAAATAAAAATACAGCATTACTGACAGCCAACAACTTCTGGTCTATAATAGTTTTTCCTGTTGTATCAAATTAACAAATGGTAATTTGTTTTGGTTGGATTGAATTCTCTATTTTCAGCCTCCAGGTGTTTATGATGTGTAGAATTTACAACAGCATAGTGCGCTCTTGGTAGCTGTGAGTCGGAGGATGGAATCCTTGTTGAAGATGGAAGCAAGAATGCAAGCCTGTATTAATCACAATCTGAAAACCAAAAATCAAAACACATGCTCCCTCCAAAAAGTTGATAATATTAATAGTCTTCCATACAAGGACAAATTGCTCAAAATAATACTTAATAATAATAATAATAATAATAATAATAATAATAATAATAATAATAATCAGGTCTTCCTCCCTAGATTTATCCACAGGGGTCCATCATGCAATGGTTGGTGAGATTATTAGTCATTACAAACCTTCCACAAAATATTTGATCCTTTTATTACCACCAGTAGGACTGACAGGTCACATGCATGTGCTGCGCAGGAATTTTATGGATGTCATCAAAAGAAATTACATGGCCGAGTACAACTGACACCTGTAGAAAGCTGAGGCAGCCACCTGCGTTTCCATTGTGATTCGGGTAGTTTACATGCCACATGTGTTGAGGACATGATTAGGGTCTGAGTGAAACCTTCGCATCTTAATGAATGGGGAGGAGGAGAAGAGGAAGAAGAACTTGTTGCAAATAAATCCCAGGAACAACAGAAAGTGCTAATATATACCAAGTCATTATCCAATGTGATTAGATTTCATTCAAAAGAAGATGGGAAAGGCAAGGATCACTGACTCCTCTCAGCTTTAACCTTTCATACCTTGTGTTTCTTTGCAGTCATGGTATATTCTCATTGAATGTTACGTCTCAGGATAAATTAATGACATTGAAGTTGCCGCTACCAGAGGCAGACTAGAATTGGGGAAAGAAACCAACTAATATTTGAATGATATACATAAGATCTTTTATATAATTACAGTATGTACGAGCTGGCGTATGTACAGAACAATCAGTGAGCAGTCTACAGGATTGGTCTGTGGATGATACCAAAGGAAAGAACGGAATAGTTTTTAGTACCTGGCTTACCTTTAATCCAAGCATAAACTAGCTAATAGTTACTCTGGCTACTCTGCTTTAATAAATAAAAACAAAACATATATGTATGTTAAACTCAAACATGTTTATAAAAAGGGAAGCGGTAGTCAAGTCTAGACGGCCAGAAATTGTGTGGAAAAAGTTGTATGGGATAAAGTGTTAAAAATTATAAAACATGCTAAAATAAAAAAATGAATAAAATAATAAAGCTTGTTCATAGCTGTTTATCTTATTATAGTTGATCTAGGTCTTAAATTTTGAATTAATGTTAAGCTCAAGTCAGAAACTTTATAGCAAAATAAGAAAAGTAACAAAAGTAACATTTTTAAATCTGGAAAAAGAAGCAGGAAAAAGAAGGTTGCTATCGAACTATTGACAACAAATTTAAAGTCCCACATCTCCGCAAAAAATCGAAATATTTTGCCATTAATTGCACCACTTTGACTAAAAACTGGAGTTTAGTGGACCAAATCAGGACGAAGAAATGATGAGGAGAACAAGGTGGTACTCAAATTTGCAAGCTTCTCCACCACGCATCAACAATACAACATTCATTTTCTTATTCCGCTCACATATATAACACTTTGGGATCAAGGTAGCGTACAGCTCACTGTTCTCTTACCCACAAACATCAGCTGGAGAACTACAGCTAATGAGATTCGGGGCAAGCCACAAAGACACCAAAAGCCCCGTTGATATAAAGCGTCCCTCTAAGTCACACAGCGACTGGAACCGCGTTCCATATTCATAATAAAGGGCGGGCGTTTAATCTTAGCCGTGAACGCGGTCTGTCAAAACACCAGACAGCAAGAGAGACGAGTTAACGAGAGGAGTTTCGCTCTGCCGTTCTGGAAAAGCATCTGTGGAATGCAGTGAACAGCAAGCAGTCTTGTGTCGAGCTCGTTGGGAGATTAAGAGAAGTGGGGGGTCAGGGCAAAAATCACATTTAGTGCATTTTCCCAGGAGGCTTTCATGCCCGTTTTTGACCTGACCCTCAAGAAAGGTAGAAGAACTAAATCTTCGGAGAGCACTGAACATCTGTTCAGTGAAACTACATACATTTTTAATGAGATGCCAGAGACTAATTGGCAGTTGGTAGCGTTATGGTTAGGCCATTGTGATCGGAAGGTCGCCAGTTCAAGTCCTGGACCTGTAAAGGTACCATCTCCAAGCACTGCTCTCCAGGGCACGGCATGTCAGCTGCCCATTGCGCCTTCATGGTTGGGTAGAATGCAGAGGTCACATTTCACTGTGGTGCAATGTGTGCTGTGGTATGTTCACAATGACAAATAATCAATCACACACAAACAAATTTATGTCTTGTTTTAATCAAGAAAATAGGGTTTACAAGTCATTTACAAGCCCATTACAAGTGTTTTGGAACTATTTTTACTGATACCATTTGGTACATTAGTGCTGTTTTCAAAAATCTGTGAACCAAAGTTCTGTTTGGGTAACCCTAAGCACTGCTTTTTGCCAATAACACATTTCTCTTATTGAACACTGCTTTTGTGAACCATTCAGTCCTCACCCGCACTCCATTGTACTTAATGGTTAATCTATTAATGCCTTTCCCCCACAAAACCACCTATGGGTATGTGCCAGTTATAGACAGAAACGGTGCTCGTGTGGCCCCTCAAACAGAAACCTGAAATTATTTGTTTCAGTTAAGAGACAGGGTCTGTATTTTTCTTGCACCTGGGAGTAAACAGCTGTCAAACGGGGCCTCTCTGAAGTGTTGCTTTTTGTTAGCTGGGCTGCTACGCCATGGCCTCTGGTCATAAAGTCCTGGCTGTGCTTTCAGTACCTTGACAGGCTGACAGGCCACTATTCACATCAAGTAGTCATTTTTTTCCAACTCGCACAGAGTGGACAATTTGGAAAGGTTCCTCGGGAGACTCAGTGCTGAAAACTCTTTTAAGAAAGAATGTTGACCAAAGACGCTAATGTGGCTAACGGTGAATCTGAGTCAAAGTGTAGCTTTAAAGTGCTGTACTTTTAATGCTGTAAACTTTTAGGCCAGATTTTAGACCCAGTTTATAGATTTGTAGAGTCACATGAATATTTTTAGTCGATTTTTAGCCTTGTCATACATATTTGTAGAAAGAATCGCACAGGTTTAGCTAGTTACAAGCTAAAATGAATTTGATTTTGAAAAAGGAAAAGTTTGGACCGGCGTTTGAGCCACCTCTCTAACCGTTACGCTACGAACTGCAATGTCTGCTGTTGGCACAATAACAATATTTGTAATTCTCTCCCATTTGCTTATACTGCTTTGAATTTCCATCCTCCTCTTCAGATTGAGCTGACAGCTTGTCTGGACATCTCATTTTATTTAAGTTGTCTCATGGGTTGCCATCTGGATTTAGATGTGGCCATTTTTGTGGTTCTTTCTCTTTTCCTTCCTTTACCATACAGCCTTTTTGAGGGTTTTGACATGGACTTGAAACATTCAGAATCACTGTCCATTTGTTGTTTGGCTTACATTTTAGAGATGTCTTTCTTTTTAGATGAACAAAACTGATTCTGAATACTCCTGGGTCAGACGTTGATGGATTATCAATTCCATTGTTTTTGCTCGTCAATGTCACTTCTCTCTTGCTAGCCAATGAAAATCAAGGAAGCGGCAGGACATACTGTACACAGACAAGAACTCACTACAAATGGCAGCGTATCTGGAGCAGCTGAAGAAGTTGGTTTTGGCTTTATTTACACAGTTTGAAAAACTACAATTATGTGATCAAACCCCTAATCTGTGGTACTCTCCCAGATGTTTTCTTGCACGGTTTACCTCATGCACCCAATCTCTACGTCTCAAAGACATGTGAGTATCTAGTTCAAACGCTGCCGCTAATGCCAAGGTGCAATTTCTCTCCATTGTAAAGATGAATTTATTTGATGTCAGCTAAACTACCAATCTCAAATGAACAATGTTTACATGAAATATGAACAAATGTGGATGATGCTTTTCATAACTTAGCAACAACAAGTGCTGAAAGATGTGCAGAGAAAGTGCTCCGGAAGTGAGGTTTTGAAGGCTCTCAGCGCAAAAATGTGTTTGGTGGACTCAGGCCCTAATGGTAGTAGTGCTGAAAGTAGGATAAAGACTTGAATGCAAAACGTCTGAATATCCAACCACTACGTCAACACAACCACTTACAAGCAAATGAAGATGAGGAACATTTAAAATTCAGAAAGAATCATCTTAAAATTCACAGAAGAGATGGCAATGCAAAGGTAAAGAACAAACTGACTTTCAACTGTACTTCCCACTCTCAGATTGCCTCATTACCCTTGTACTACACATATTCCTTTTCCTATTCCCCTTTGCCTCTGTCTGGTGTTTGTCTTTCCAAACGTCTACCCTTTTTCTCTTCCATGGGTGCTGCTTTGACACATTTATGAGAGAAGACTTTTGTCTGTTCAGCTCAACATTCCTAATAATGGTAATCTAAGATACCAAGAACA
Organism: Distichodus sexfasciatus; assembly: GCA_032718565.1. Taxonomy (NCBI): domain Eukaryota; kingdom Metazoa; phylum Chordata; class Actinopteri; order Characiformes; family Distichodontidae; genus Distichodus; species Distichodus sexfasciatus. Next base: position 55,988 of record JAVGVS010000224.1, on the reverse strand, counting down.
ACAACTAGGAAAAATTTTTAATAATCAAAAATACACACCTTGAAAATGGCAAAATATTTTAAGTTCTACAAAGATGGAATCCTCAAAATTCCACTCCCACACTCGAGGTCTTTAGAGAGACTAAATGTGCCCTTGTTTGCCTACCAAGCAGATCCTTTTCTGCTTTTTGTTGCTTTGCCTTTCATGTTTGTTTCCCTTTTTTGCCTGTTGGTTGAGATTTGGATTTTCTTTGTTTTTCCTCCCATGTGATAACATGTCCGTGTCTTTGCTTAATGATTTGGATTTGTTCAAGAACTCAAATTCCCTGTGTATGACTCTATGCCTGTCCTCGACTATCATCATTGAAACGATATTACACTGTGGTACTCTGGCATCGGACCTCTGTCTGATAACCTTACAATGTCATTCCAAAATGGATTTTCAGTCGTCTTCCAGTCATTTACACTCAATCGCGAATCAACTCTAAACTGGCTCAACCGCAAAGCAACAGCGGAAAAAAGGTAACAACTAGGACACACGCAAAGAACCAACCTTTAGGCACTGTAAATAACTTCAGGTGCAACACCTGCGTTCTCCATCTTTCTCTCCTTCACTCCTTCCCTCCCTTCTTCTTTCTCTCTTTTCGTCCTGACCCTGAAGTAGCTGGGGGCCTCGGAAAGGCTCCCGTCGTCCTCTTCTCTTCAGAAACGCTCAGCTGAGTGCAAGTGACAGCGGCGTTGCTGAGATTTCATGCCTGTCGCTCTTACTTTGAGGAACGCCGCTCTACGATGCGGCTTTTTAAGACGGATACCGCCAAGGGAATAGGGCCAGGATGCAATTAGCTGAAACGGGTGCCAGACATTTTTAGATAAACTTCAAGGAATGGCGGAGAGTTATGGAGGATGTACAACGCCCAACTTGTATGAATCTGCACTGTGTTTGACATTTTTGCTTGGCTTTTCCCCAGTGACATTTGAGAGCAAACATTCACTTTTGGCTGTTTTCTAAGACGACTATGTAGGAACGGAAGATGGGCCCAGCTAGCATTCAAAACAGACCACAAGCCAGAAATAAAAACAACACAGAAAATGTCTTTACAACACACACATTCTCATCCTAATTGCCCCCAATACTGAGATCTCCTGTACTGCCTGTGATGGGTTGATAAAGAGCAAGTGACTTCTAGGAGAGAATGTGATTGAACTGGAACTCAATGGCATGACTGATGGGGATTTGGCAGTCACATAAAACAAGTTAAAACATTACTGTAATCATTGGAACCAAGCAAAAAGCCTTCGAAGTTATGTTTGTGCCTTTCTTGCTTTCTTGCTTTCTTTTTTTTTTGAAAGGGCTTGTTCTCCAATTTAACCAATCCATGCTTTTTACTTATAGAAGTAGACCAGTGAGGTGTGACTGTCATAATAGGGAGATGAAATGAATATGCCCTTAACATTTGTATTAACAGATTATTATATTTGTGGGGGTTTTATCGTACATTACATTGTAATTACTATTATGAACTATGATTATTTTTTGTCTAAGCTAGAACACATAATGACCAAGAGTGGGAAATGTGTTTCAGTTGAGCAGTAATAGATTGTGCAATCGATTCCTTCACAACACTACAACAGATAAGATTCACAGCACCACAGCATATGAAAAAAGAGGGACAGATTTTAGAGATGCTCAACAATGCCTGTATTCCAAATAAAAGTCTCAAGGCATCAGATCAATGTGATCTCAACAGTATCAATGTGGTGCTTTCACACAATGGAAATGTGTGAAACATGAAACATGGGGTTCAGTCCCACCTCCTGCCTACATATCAACCGGAAACTAGTACAAAGCAACCTGAAGACAGTTAAATGTTCGTTTGATGTCACATGTGCTAGCACAATACCAATTTTTCCATTTCAGAGTCAACCTCCATGAAAAGACTATTTTATAGAGTTAAAATAACAAATGAACTATGTCAGCATGAAGACATTTGACCTAACCAAATTCACTTAACACACTGTTCAAACATTGTTCACTTTGTTATTTTGTATCGCTCGGTTTTGCCATGTATTGTAAACGAAACCAAAGTAATACAACACAAGACCAAAATCCTTTTTCTAACATCTGACAATCCATCAAACCAGAGATTTTGAAGTGATATTGACTTTGATATGGCATCCTGTCTGCCTCTAGTTCTCCATCTTCCCAATGATTGGTGTCCATAAGGCGCCCACTACATTTTCTGGCTTCCTAGACAAACTCAGGCAATGAGGCAAATGTCACTGACTCCCTGCACGGAGGCAAAAGTCATTCTTAATTTAGCACCAGAATGATAAGTGAGACAGCTTGGAGAAGTGGGGTCTGCCATTGAATGAACTAATTAAGCGTCACGCTGTGGGTTTGCCAATCTGCCTTCGTGAAAGCTGAAGCTTAGCACAATAATGGGCATTGACAGAGATTCAGAAATGGGAACAATTTAGAATATTAAGGTATGATAACAAGGCACAAGATGTTGATTATCATCTAGTTATAGCTAAGAAGCTTAATTATGGCCTGTGCACGATAGCATCAGCTATTTTTAATTATGCAGTAAGCGATTGGGAAGGGGTTCTGATCTATACCAGAATAAGGAGATAGCCCTGAATATAAATGCCTCTTATTTAGGTGGTGATGCTTAGAGCATGTGATAAGAGCATGTAATGAGCAAGCAAAGTGACTTTGGACAAATTTGGGACTTCAGAAAACTTAGATGGGTTCAAAACTTGAATGAACTCTTATAAAGAGGCCAAATCGCAGTCTACAGTGCATCCGGAAAGTTTTCACAGCGCTCCACTTTTTCCACAATATTACAGCCTTATTCCCAAAAAGATTAAATGCATCTTTTACCTCAAAATTCTACACACAATACCCCATAATGACAAAGTGAAAAAAGTTTATTTGAAACATTTGCACATTTATTAAAAAAAATAAATAAATAAAATATTTACATAAGTATTCACAGTGTTTGCCATGACCCTCAAAAGTGAGCTCAGGTGCATCCTGTTTTGATCATCCTTCAAAAGTTTCTACAACTTGATTGCAGTCCACCTGTGGTAAATTGAGTTGATTGGTCATGATTTGGAAAGGCACACACCTTTCTATAAAAGGTTCCATAGTTGACAGTGCATGTCAGAACACAAACCAAGCCATGAAGTCCAAGGAATTGTCTGTAGACCTCCGAGACAGGATTGTGTCAAGGCACAGATCTGGGGAAGGCTACAGAAAAATTGCTGCAGCATTGAAGATCCCAATGAGCACAGTGGCCTCCATCATCCGTAAATGGAAGAAGTTTGGAACCACCAGGACTCTTCCTAGAGCTGGCCACCCGTCCACTCTGAGTGATCGGGGTAGAAGGGCCTTAGTCAGGGAGGTGACCAAGAACTTGATGGTCACTCTGACAGACCTCCAGCATTGCTCTGTGGAGAGAGGAGAACCTTCCAGAAGGACAACCATTTCTGCAGCACTCCACCAATCAGGCCTGTATGGTAGAGGGGCCAGACGGAAGCCACTCCTCAGTAAAAGGCACATGACAACCCACCTGGAGTTTTCCAAAAGACACTTGAAAGACTCTCAGACCATGAGAAATAAAATCCTCTGGTCTGATGAAACAAAGATTGAACTCTTTGGCCAGAAGTGTTATGTCTGGAGAAAACTAGGCACTGGTCATCACCTGGCTAATACCATCCCTACAGTGAAGCATGGAGGTGGCAGCATCATGCTGTGGGGATGTTTTTCAGCAGCAGGAACTGGGAGACTAGTCAGGGTCGAGGGAAAGATGAATGCAGCAATGTACAGAGACATTCTAAATGATAACCTGCTTCAGAGCAATCTGGACCTTGGACTGGGTCGACGGTTCATCTTCCAACAGAATAAAGACCCTAAGCATACGGCCAAGATAACAAAGCAGTGGCTTCAGGACAACTGTGTGAATGTCCTTGAGTGGCCCAGCCAGAGCCCAGATTTGAACCCAATTGAACATCTCTGGACAGATCTGAAAATGGCTGTGCACCGACGCTCCCCATCCAACCTGATGGAGCTTGAGAGGTTCTGCAAAGAAGAATGGGGGAAACTGCCCAAAAGTAGCTGTGCCAAGCTTGTGGCATCATACTCAAAAAGACTTGAGGCTGTAATTGCTGCCAAAGGTGCTTCAACAAAGTATTGAGCAAACGCTGTGAATATTTATGTAAATGTTTGATTTTTGTCTTTTATTTTTAATAAATTAGCAAAAGTTTCAAATAAACTTTTTTCACTTTGTCATTATGGGGTATTGTGTGTAGAATTTTGAAGTAAAAGAATAATTTAATCTATTTGAGAATATGACTGTAACATAGGATATTGTGGAAAAAGTGGAGCACTGTGAATATTTTCCGGATGCGCTGTAAGACTTACAACTTGCTCTAGAAACTCATACACCCTAGAATGACTTTTGCAGACCCCCACCTCCTTATATAGGGAAAAGGAATTTAATATTGCAATCTAAAACCAGTTAAATCTTCTCTATTATGTTGGAATAGAAAATCTTTGGTAGTTATGCTGACATTAATTGCAGTTGCAGCAGCTTTTTGCTCATCTTTCATCTTCCTTCCTTCCTCCCCACACCCTTACTCTCTTCCTTCCGTCTCTGCACAAACACAGTGGTGACATTAGGTGGCCGCTGCTGGAGCACTCACTTGTAGAGCGGAGATATGTATATGTATTTATGTATGCAGGCAGATTTAAATATTTGATGAACTACACTTTGAGGTTCTAGTAAGCATCTTGACAAAATCATCACAGACAAGTTACCTTGCTTAGAATAATTTCAAATGAAGAAAAAAGACACATTTCACCTGGCAAAATGACCTAGGCCGAAAAAAATCATATAACAACTACATTATACCTAATTATAACATACTAATATACACAATTTTTGCAGTCAAGATCCAGATAGATGATAGAGGTTGTTTCATATCAAACATCATTTGTTTTCGGTTATTAAATTGAATGTGTGTATCATCAATGTAGACACTCATATGCGAGGCCAATACGAAAGAGAACAAGAGAATCACTCTGTTTTCCATTTATTGTGAAAGAGGCAGTGGCCGATCAGATGGGGGCTGGAAGCTAAACTCTCTCTCTCAAAATGTCAAAAGGTCCGCCCCCTCGAAGCTGCAGATAAGCACTCGGCAACACGGATGCCCTTTTCCCCCTGAGAAGGTCTGCGGAAAGTACAGACGGGTTGCAGCTTGGAGAGCTTCTCTAGCTGCGCTCGTGGTCGCCTGCGATAAAGCTGTAGAGACCACGTTAAAGGCTGGAAGTGCTGAGGCGCTTAAGTGCAAATGAGAAAACTCTCCCTTTCTAGGACACTGAATTAATTCCACGTACATGATGTACGTGTGTTCTATCCACTCGCAAATATTCCGCTTCAGGTGTTGTGAGGAGATTTCCAAAAGGACATTAATCGTGTATCTGTAGATGCTAATTAGCCAATTCATTCTGCATGTTGGTGGTTTAAAATGTCTCAGAGCTATTAGAGACTAATTTGTGTAACGTTGATGAAATAATTTGCAAGGCTGAAAGGAGGAGTCTGAGAGGAACTATTAAGACAATGCAACCTTTTTTTTTTTTTTACATCATACTTAATGTCCGAAATATAAATTAACACGTAGTCAGATTACAAACTATGGGTAACTGTATTCCATTACAATTACAGTTGGCAATCGAAATTGTTACATTGTTAAAAATAATGGATTACTTGACTGTATTTTTTATTTTATTAAATTTTTTATCATACGCGAATAAAAAAGGAAATTCCTTTTCCGGAGAGGGATTGTGGAAAATGTAGTTCTCTCCTAGGAAGTCCAAAATGTGTCCAAATTGAAAATTTGCCAAAACGTCAGTATTTCTCCATTTTCAATTAATCTGAAAATATTCTTTTTCATTTTAAAATGTTAGGGAGTAAGTAATACGAAAAAAGTATATAGAAAATGCATGATTTGATATCAAATAATTTTATTCTATATCCAGATGGATTACAAATAGATAAAGAAGTATTTCTGAATGGCACTAACCTTATTTTTCCTCACAGTACTAAGCCATAGAATGTCTCTGCATAATAAAAACTCTACATAACAGTAAAGCAGACACTGTTCTTACTATTTCTAGTAGTTATATCTACAGTGCCAGAAGTTTTATACTATATAAAGCTAAAACAAATCTACAGGCACAAGTCAGTTTTCATCAGAAATGGGCTAATTTCAAGATGGTGTCAGCATTTACACATCAATGACAAATCTGAGTAGTGCAGGACGTCCTGAACACAACAACATAAGGCACGTATGGCTGACTTCTACACACACACACTAAAATAAGCCTAAAAATAAAGGTAGAAAAATGCCCTAAATACACTTAGGACCGTAAGGGTTAAAAGAAGAAAGAAGGCGGAACATAAAGGGTGTGACTGCCACATTCATAGAGTTGTAAAAAGCAAAACAATGTGGAAGTAATCCAAAGAATTCAGAACAGGTTACTCACATTGAGTAATCTAATGGAATATGTTACAAATGACATTTTAGCGCATGTTTTCTGTATTCTGTAGTGGAATACATTTTAAAAGTAACCTTCCTAACACTGAACTGTAACATTTTGTGGCAAAATTCTAACCAATATATTTGTGTGCTGATATTGCTCATTATGAGCAAATCATGCAAATCATTTTATATCACAGTTTACAATAATTAAGCACATTTTTAAAGGAAATGGCTAAGTGTAAAGTTGAACTGTTGTTGTTGTGAAGGTTGTCCACTAGAGGGCACCTTTGTAACGCCACTGCCTGCAACAATATATTGAATTAGAAAATTCTGTTTATGACAATAAAACTAGGGTTGCACCGATACCGATACCAGTATCGGGTATCAGGCCGATGCTTCATTAATATACTCATACTCATACTCGTAAATAAATTGCCGATACCACGCGCCGATACCACTCAATGGTATTTCACTACAACAAACGTCGTAGTCGGCGGATGTAATTTCTTGTCTTGACTTCAATGTCTAGGGGGAGACAATGATCCAGAAACTTAGGTTCAGAGGTCCTGCCCACAAGCTTGTGTGAAACCCAGGGCTCCAGATGGCGACTACATTGTTTGCCAGTGCAAGTGTACTTTTTTCCCCAACTATTTTGTTCTTTCCAGACGCCAGTGGCAACTGTCTCTCTCAATCCAAGGGATTTTTTTTTTTTTAAGAAGCAAGAAACGGCTTTTAATTATGCGCAGATAGTCTCAGCCCCAGCGTTTCCCACAACGCTTTATAGTTAAGGTGGCTGTCGTGACTACGTCCCCTATAAAATCATAAAACATAAAACATACAAATAAAACATAAACATAAAAGTCCTGCTGTAAAACAGTAAAAGAATGAAGCCGAATAGCGGCATCTAAACTTCCGAACTCAAAAGAAGATACAGGTGAAATAGGACCGAACGCGGAAGTTCCCGATGCTTTTTGTAACTTAGTAACAACAAGCACCGAGAAAGTGTTTGGAAGTGAGGTGAGGAACTCTCAGTGCAAAAAAAGCATTTGGTGGACAGGTTTTTTGTTTGTTTGTTTGTTTTTTTAACCCCAGCGCTCAGTGTGCTTCAAGTTGAAATCCGTTCAACTTCTAGAACAGCGCTTTGCTCGTCAACATCACTTCTCTTTTGCTAGCCAATCAAAATCGAGGAAGCGTTAGTCATAATGTAAATATAAGCCAGGCTCCTAACTTCTTTCTTTTGTCTGGAGCCCTGAATGTGTCAACAGAGTAAGTTTTGCTGACTTTTAAGTTGCCTGTGTTAACTATGCAGTACATTTAATTTCTTTTATCTGCTTATATTTACTTTTTGTCTTATTTCATGACACTTTTTTGTTACAACCAGAAAGATCTGTTTATTTTTGGCGTGGAATAGCCTTGTGTTAATGATTTGATATTAAGCCTTATTATAGCCTTATTATAGCAGAAAATAAAATCTGCCTCCCAATTAATTACATCTAAGAATCTAAGAAGTATCGTATCGGTACTCGGTATCGGCAAGTATACAAATAAAAATACTCGTACTCCTATCAGTTTGTAAAAAAGTGGTATCGGTGCATCCCTAAAATCAATTTATTCTTTAACTGATTGTCATACTAGCTAGCTTAGGATATAAAAAAAAACATAAATATTAGTGAAAATCCATATCAGCCAATATTTTGAAATCAGTATAAAAGGGAGTGATTGCGCACACACATTTACATTTCCAAAAAAAAGGAATACTGGCCAAATTATCATTTTTCTTAAATTGGCACCGGTCAGCCTGTAGTGCAAACACGCAAAATTAGTATGTACAAATGTTTTGCAATTCATCTGATGTCAGTTCATTCTGTCTGATTTGACTCTTAAATAACCGTCCATAAACTGTAATATGGTAATATGGTAATACTGGTAATATTATTATCAGCATCTAGACAAGATATGCAAAATTATTATGTGTAAAATTGCAGAAACGTGGTCATGAATGAATGTCTGGCAATTAATATGCCACTATGTCAATGTATTTCATTTATTCATAAAACTGCCATTCATGTTTGAAAACCAACATATAATTTCAAGTGAACTGGAGGTCAGGAGAAAAACAGCAGTGTATAATGCGTGATATTGCATTACCAACAGAAAGTGGGGAGGGGGAGCAGTAACTGTAGCATTTGTGCATGAGATTAGCTGAGTTCACAGTCATGGAGTCTGGTTTTCACCTTCTAGTAGTACAAATGGCCTAAGAAAATTTCATCCACTCCATTATGTTTTCATTAATAGCTGGAAATGGAGATATTTTTTTTGATTGAATCTAGAATCTAGATCTGTTGTATGCATTGATATGTCATAAAATCGCATGAGAAAACTGGAAAACACAAGATTGTTGATATTTTACACATGTAAAGTATACTAAAATATATTTTTTAATTTTAAAAAATAAATAAGCTGTGATAGCTATAAAAATGCAGATTGAAAGTCACTTGATTGATTAATTAAATGACTATTAAATAAAAAATGCATTGCTTCTGTTGTTTATTCAGAGCAATAATCAATCTATGAAAAGTGCTGGTAACTAAAAAGGAGGTTTATCATAATTATCTTTTATAATTGAATTAATTATAGAACACTCAATGCTCAGATACTAAGAACCAAGCAATGTGCAGCTGTAATCTTCTTGTCACAGACTCTCCGCTGCTGTCTTGTGGGCATTTGTATGTATTGCAACAAAAAACTCTAATATTCTAATAATTGTCCTGGAAAAATTATTCTAAAAAAATACTTTGGGAAAATACCCAAAATACTTGAAAAATGTTAAAGTCATTTTTCAGAGAGAGAAAGACAGAGAGATGTTTATAGAGAGACATTTTCCCCTGCAAAACTGAAAAGTCAAAGGTAAGGAAAAATATACTGGATCTTCTTTACTTTACATGTAAAAAACAGTTTCCCAGATGTGAAGTATTCCCACTGTTCAGTTCTATCTCTAGATGCATATATCTTATTTCTTCTCTCTCTACTCTACTTTCTCCTCTGTCTCCTTCATCTCCTCTTCAGCTTTCTCATCTTCTTTTTTCCCCTCCACCCCCTCCTCCTTCTTCTCTTCGACACCCTCCTCCTTCTTCACCTGTTCTAATGCAGCTCCATCTTCCTTCCTCTGCCCCTCTTCCTCATCCTCTTCTACTTCCTCTCCGGCGTAGCGCTCAATCTGAGTGATGCGATGCATGAGTTTTCTTTCTGTTTTATCGTAGTCTGCGAGCAGCTTCTTCACCTTTGTCTGCATGAGTTCCATGGTGGCATAAATACGGTTCACTCTGTCCTCAAGGTCCTTCTGGTCTGGCTTGATGTTGGCCGGATCCAAATCCAGGAGACCGTCTTTCATGAGGATCTGCCTCCCTTTCTCCTCCAGCATGTTTTTGGCATCTGGGTACTCAGTCAGAGCTTCCATAAGGTCATCCTTGGACAGGCAGAAAAGGTCAGAATAGCCAATGCTGCAGATGTTGGCCGTTCTGCGGTTTCCGGCTTTGCTGCCCTTGATGTTCAGGATGCTGATCTCTCCGAAGTAGCTCCCGTCTCCCAGGACACAAAACTGGGTGACGCCATCATCTGCTACCACAGCCAGTTTTCCCTCTTTAATGATATACATCTCCCTCCCAATGTCACCCTTCCGGCAGATGTAGTCGCCAGGACTGAAGACCTGAGGGCGCAGTTTGAGCACCAGTTCGATCAGCAGTCCGGCCTCACAGTCAGCAAAAATCCTCACCTTCTTCAGCGTGTCCAGGTGGACATTCATGCCGATCTCTGCCCGAAGCTTGTCCGGAAGGTAGCGCAGAACTTCTCTCTCGTCCTGTGCCTTCTTGTTCGTCCAAAGGTAGTCAAACCACTTGATAACACGTTTCTCCAGGTCCTTGCTGACATGGCGGACTTGCATGTACTGCTTGATGTTGTCAATGCGTGCCTGGAACTGGGCTTGGGCTGCGTTCATGTTGGAGATCATGGTGGCGATGTTTCCGACGATGGTGGCAAAGATCAGCACGCCCACCAGGAAGTCCACCACGTGGAAGAAGAACTCTGAGTCCAGTTCTGGTGAGGGCGTTTCTCCGATGGTGGTCAGGGTGAGGGTGGACCAGTAGAGGCTGAAAGAGTATTTTCTCATCAGCTCCCCGAATTCTGGCTCAGTGAGCGCAGGGTACACCCAATCGTCAGAACCAAAACCGATTGATTTGGAGAAAGAGAAGTAGAGGCATGCATTCCAGTGAATGATGATGATGATGTACATGACCAAAGTGCAGATGCGGAAGATGTTCGGATAGTTGGTCATGGTCTGCGACCGATCAAAGAACTCAAACATGCGGTTGATGCGCAGAAGTTTGTTGATGCGGATTTCGGGGTAGTCCAGTCCCAGGACGAAGTAAAGCACATCGGTGGGTATCATGGAGATGACGTCGAGCTGAAACTGAAGACTTTCCATGTAGTGTTTGAGAAGGAGCTTTTCGTCTTTGACAAGTAAGCCCTGCTCCAAGTACCCTGTTTAGAAGAAAGCAAGAATTTTTTGTATGAAACATCACTTACAACCCAAGTACTTTTATCCTTCACAAACTGAGATTTATAATAAGACATTTGGTGTGTTTTAAGCTCAGCTACAAAGCTCCACCAATTAGAGTGCCATCAGCTTCAACCCTTCACCTGTTATCATGCGGTCATGACTCAAGCAATGATAACCCAATTTGAGTGCTTACCAGTTCTTGCCCTAAAAGCCATGTCAGCCACGTAAAGCAAATCACAGAAGTAATCAAGGATGAACCAGGTCACTATGTACTCATGTTGCAGCTCTTCAAAGCAGGCTCTGCATTGAAAAACATCTCTGATCATTAACATTCACAACATTCTTTTCCAGAATTTCTTGCTCTGGGATTTTTTAGACTCACTTTATAAGAAACATCTTATTGGTCTGTATACAGTTAGAGACTGTTCTCATGTACATTCTGTGTTTATCCTTTAATGTTCAATTTTCACTACAGAAACACTCTTGTTATAGATATCCAAGGAATTTTTGACCACGCTCAGCCTTACAGCAAATCTGATGTCTTGATTTATATAGATAAATTGTCTTATACACTCATGGCTTTATTGTAATTCATAATTTATTATTATTACAGTTATTGATTAATATATATATTTTTTTATTCTTTCTTGTAAGTTTTCTACAAACTAATCGATTTGTTTAGTTAAATTTGCTTAGTCTTGGGAATGAATCGGTGCATTTGATTACATGTAGTACTTCTATAACTATGTTTATGACAAAGAATTTTGAATCGTGAATCAAAAGTGACAACAAAACAATATGCACCAAATTTTACAAAACATTGCTTTACAAACAGAGTAGCTGCTTGAAAATCCTCAATGTGGAACTCTATCCAGACCCTCTCCTTAATGACCACAAGCTATTGAAGCACATGAAAAGCATACCTTGCAATGATTACTGTCCAGTTGTACATGACTGGCAGGGTGATGAGTAGCAGCCACTGGTAATATAGATTGCTGCTGGGGTTAATTACAAACACCTCTTTTGGCCTTGAACAGAGAAATGGACAGAAGACTGTGATCATTCCTTCACATTTGATGAATGCCATTGATGCTATTTATTCAAATTTGCACGACTGACCCCTCCTTTTTATCCTTGTCCTTCTCTTTTTCCTTTTCCTTCTCCTTCTCTTTTTCCTTTTCCTTCTCCTTCCCTTTCTCCTTCTCTTTCTCTTTAACATTTTCTTGCTCCTTCTCCTCCTTCTTCTTCTTCTTCTCTTTCTTTTCCTTTTTCCTGAGAGACAGCGAGAGAGATGCAGCTGAAACATTTCATCTGCATTATGAGTGCCAAATGCCAATGTGATATAAATGAGATAAAGTCTCACTCCTTTTTCTCCTTCTTTTCCATCTTCTCCTTTTTGGCTTTCTTTTTTTCTTCCCTAAAAACACATGAAATGAGTTTAATTAATCAATTACTGAGACGCTGATGCACATGAGAGTGTATTTGTTTACCTACTCTTCATTATTGTTGCTGTTGTTGGTATTGAAATGCTGTCTCAGATTGGAAGGATTCACCGCTTCTGAATCTTCCTCTCGGAGTCGGGTTGTGGGGGGTTTCATCCCCAAAGCTGATACCACTGTCATAGTCCCTTAAGGCCACACATGAATATACAGGTTCGCTAAATCATACCAAATTATTCTGCGATTAAAAAAACATTCTGGCAGGTCAGTCAGACTTACCAAGAAAATGCTCTGAGGAGAACACTCTTCTAATCTTCACTCAGCGAACATCCTACAGAAATTTGTCAGATTTCCTTGACTGAGTCTGATTATGTTTGAAACAAAATAAAGCGTTCTAACTTCTCTTCTAAACTATAGGTTGCTTTGCCTCTGTGCCCCAAGACCTTGATCCTGAAAAGGATTGGGTGATTAATGAGAGGATGAAATGGCAGGCGCAAAGTCTTTTATCCTTTCCCTACCTCTTTATTTGTCTAAAGAGGTTAGTGCAGCTCCTTCAGCAAAAGTCTAAATGCTACATTTCTCATGATTGCCTCAACATACCAGCTTTTGTACTACTTTTTTCAAATTTATTTTAGTAGTGGTTGGAAAAATAAAACTAAGGTACCTGCTACTTTAGGTGCTATTTTTTTTTAGTAATGCTAGTTTTGTTACCTGTTTTTTTCCTGTTCCTGTTGATGGGCTACTGATGTGTTTTTAAGTGTCTGAATCTCTCTATTCACATGACAGTAGAGAGAGATTTTCCCCTAGCAGAGAAGCCCTTGCCCAGTCAGCATTCTGACCAAGATCCCTCTGATCCTATTAAAGCTAGCCGCTGCTTTTGTTAGCTGCACACATCCATCTGCTTTATGGAGTTAATGCATGTACGGGGCCTGTTTTCCACTGATATGATGCTGACTAGTTCTCCTTTAAATGTGCATTGGGAGAATTCCTGGAACTACACTTTTAGGTTACTTCATATTTTAATTATAAAATTAAAATTGTCACACAATAGTACATTTTTGTAACTGCACATGGGTGCATTGACTTGTAAATATCCTAGCAAGTGTTGCTTTGTGTTGGTGTTTCATGGACAATTTTATGTGCAGGTTATAATTTAATAGTTCCATTGGTTACAGAATGAATACAAGCATTTTTTAATTTGATGAAGATACATGACAGAAAGACTGATCACATATGAGGTCATTTCGCAGTTCACGTAAAAAAACAAATAAACTTCATAATAAAGTGAGGATCCCAACACGCACCACGTTTTCAAGGTTTACACTGTGTTGACAGTAGCCTTGACAAAGGAGTAATTGGGCCTCATTCACCAGTAATTTGTTTTTGTAGTTTTTTTCTTGAATTTGTTCTTTAAAAAGTTAAGACATTATAATAGTTTAATATCATTCCAAATGTAGAACTGCTGGAGGATTTCTGTCGTACCTGGTGAGTCAATTCTTTTGAGCTTCTACTTGATGCAAGGTGTCAATATTCTAAACTCAAGTATGATCCTCCAGTATAGTCCTCCAGGACCAGAACTGGACACCCCTGAAATAAGCAAAATTTTTGCACAAACAAGCATGCAGTAAAATTAGCGTATGGGTGAATGAGGCCCATTGGCCTTAACAAGGATATGGCTGGGTTTTGTTGGAGGTATAGTTGGCGGGATCCAACACCTTGACTCACTAAAGGGTTACTTCAGACCCTCCCACTTCCCCAGGAGCCACGTCTGCTCCAACTATGGTGGCATCAACCTCCAAAGCCACTGGTGCCTCCTGTGTGACCAAAGCAGGGTCAACATCTACGGCAGCAGCAGAGACGTCGGGGACACCTGCAGCAACGGCAACGTCAATGCCAACTTCGGATTCGACAGGGGCATCGACAGCAATAGGATCCACTGGATTAACGTTGGCATCCAGGACTTCAGTAGCTGGGACTTCAGATTGTTCAGCAGCTGGGTCAACTTCTGCCTCGGCTGCCTCATTTCCCTCAGCTTCCTCTGCCTCTTCGGCCTCGTCTGAGTTCAGCGGGGCTGCAGGAGGTGCTGGATTGGCATTGGGAAGATAGACTGCACTGTAGTGGGCCTACAAACAGACAAAAATGGGAATCATTTCCCATTTATAGGTACCCTGGAAGGTACTGAGATGATCCTTAAGGAGCAAACTTTGAAAGTTTGTTAAATTTTACAGGTAAAAATCATTGCTGACAACAAAGCATGTAGAATGGTACTTTTAACAAGCTTGAGGTATTTTAATTGTTAATGCCTCCCAACAGGTACATATTTGTAGCAGTACTTAAAGGTATACTTGGGTTATCAGGGGTCCAGAAATGGTCTTACAGGTACATAAATATACCAGTGTGCTTGTAGCCTGATTTTTAGGTACTTTATAGATTGATTTCTGTCCCTGGGTTTCTTAATTAGTAAGAAAAACAATAATTATGTTTACTTAACAGAGATTCATTTGACATTTTGTACAAGCAGTTCTTAGGAATTAATGCTGGTTGACTCACCCGTGCTTCTTCCTCAGAACCTTCTCCATTAGGGGGCTGCGCAGGAAAATTGCTGTATACAAAAGGCTGGAAGGAAGTTAATGCTTTTGCATCGTCATCTGTCAAGCGTGGATGGCAGCAAAAATGGGTAATTCTTAATGCTTTTCTCAAATGATAATATATTTAGTTTATATGATGCTCCATATAAACTACACAATTCTTTCAACTGTGCTACTGAATCCCTCACACCAGTGATGCTGCTCCAAAAAATGCCTATAAAAAATGGTAATTTTTCTGTGCTTTTATGCAGGTCTTTATCTTTCTTCTCAAGGCAGGTGAATCCTATATAAAGAAAATATATAAATGCAGTGTGTTTGTAGTAAGAATGAATTCCTCTAAGGCTGTCTGGCTCACTGAAGACATGGTTCTGTTTGATGTCTCACTTCAAAAAACCTTAACAGCATCTTTGATCTCATTGGTCATTCAGGTTTTTAAAAAAAGTAAATTAGAATATATTTGTGCAAGTGTCAGCCTCCAGTTCTGTAGTGCCTGATTAATGTAGAGCTTTCCTTAAAGTTTTCATTAGTTGGCGTTTCAAGAAAAGGCTGAGGATATTAATCTATGAAAGTTTTGTAGAATTTTATATTTGATTGTGCCTTATGAAGGCAAACCAAAGCCGCAGAAAGCAGCACGCAATAATAATTTTTCCAATTGTCACTGGGGTGGTACCCAGGCACCTTTTTACACCTTCAGCTAAAGGAACAATGTACCTCACAAATAAAGCAAGTAAAATATTTTGTGTTTAAAAAATACATTTTAGTGAAAGAATATAATGGCTAGATTTGTTCATTAGGCAACACAAATGCACCTTTTTTTTGAACATTGCAGCTATAAATTTGCCTTAATAACATCAGGCCCCATTTGCCAATATTTCCTTGCATTTTTCTCATTCATTTGTTCTTGAGAAATTTAAGTCATTTAAATAGCGTAACTGTTAAAGTAGCCCAATGTTTTACACAAGTAGACATGCAATACACTGTGTGTAAGGCCTCTCTACACCATATGTAGCTTCTGTCCTATAGCCTAAAAGCAAAACTCAAATAATATAGCACTGGTGAATGTCGGAATCTTGGTGAAAATTGTAAGGGTGTTTTAAGAACAAATTTCTGTTTAAAATGGTTGGTGAATGAGGACCATTCTTTTACATCTTAGGCATCAAAAGTGTTGGTGCATGTAAAAAAAATATTGGGTGCTTAATAACAATAGATATACTCATTTAAGTGGACAGGTGGATTTTAGACCATACATTTATCTGGGGTGGAGCTGGAGCTGCAATGCCCTGTGAAGAAAATCAATATTGAGTTAGAGAGCTCACCTTTGGATGTAGACTACAATGCGTAATCTGATCTTTCCGCAACACTGACCTGTTGCTGAAGATGGTCGTATATTCGGTAGAGCTCCATCAGCTGCAGAGCAGTGTTAGCATGGGCGGCTATCTGCTGCTACAGAGCGCAACCACAAAGCATTAGGTGAAGCAATTTCAATGCTAATGTGGTCGATTCAAGCTTGACTGGATGGGGTCTAGAAAGCAACCTTACCTCATTGCTGCCACTTTCCGGTGCCTGAAAGTAGAAAGTAATCTCAGTGTAATGTGTGTGGCATTACTAGAACAAGCTAGTTTTGGAAATGTCTATACATTTAAATGGCTGGTGTTGATATAATATTTGTCATAATATAAGTCAGTATTAACTATGAAAATAGCAATCTCAGGTACAGAGCTATATAGATACTTGTGTTAAGATGAACTCTTGTAGTTTGTTTCATGCATTATGTCTCCCTCAGTGTACAGGTATTTTAAGTCAAATGTTGTCAATGTTGATGGTTTGAAACTGGTTTTATACCTAAAATGCTTTATTTCAGTTGGTCAAATGTAATCTGTGTAAGAGCTCTATGTTTCAGAGCTAAACTAACTTGGCAAATCAATTGAATCTGTGACCAGCAATAAGCAGCAAGAACATCATAGCTGTACAATCTATGCTTTAGGAAATTAAATGTTTTCTGTAAATAATGAGAAAAGACCTACCGGTGCAGAAAGTGAGTAGCCCACCATAAACATAAAGATCACCACAACTTTCATCTTGATCTATCAAAATGCAACAAGCACAACCACAATTATTGAGTTTTTCCAGATATAAATCAGCGTGATTAAGCCTTTATGCCTTAGTAGAGAATTCTGTGCAACTGTGTCATCATTCTACAGTGGTATAGTCTACGAGCTGGTTTGAGAAGAAAAGACTTAAACTTTACCTTTCGTGTAATGACAATTGCTGCAACTCTTCAGAGAAGAAGGATGTGCGATGCCTTAGTTCTGGTGCAACATATATAGTCAACATCTCCTGGAAGCAACCAATCGCAAGGCACGGAAACTTCAAAACTGGGGCAGAATGTCAAGTTTTAGTGGTTCATTATGTGTAATTATGTGCTGTTAAATTGTGCTTAGTGTGCATTTTTTTTTCCACAAATAAGTAGGGAGCTAAAATGAAGGAACTTCACCAGCACGTGAGAAAATTGTTGCCAGAAATATGTGTGGTGTTTTAAAGGTGGTGTTGTGGTAGGTTCTTAAAATGTTTAATACAGTCGTCACTCAACTCTTGTGAAGCTGTTAATTAGAAGCTTGACAGAGTCTCATGCTTGCGGGTTTTAGAATAATAAATCATCTCTGTTTCTATTGTTTTGATCACACTGACAGGATGATGTCTATGTTCTCGGCAGCTCTTCTTTGGGTTTGGGCACGTTTGGAAGTTCGATAAGTGGAATGCTCCAGGGAAACGTTAGTCATTATATGGAGACAGTATAGCAATGTCTGCTGATCTGATGTCTGTTAGAGGCATAGAATTTTACTGTAATGCACACTTCCAGATCCATATACACCAAATGAGTTAATCCCCAGATCAGAGTTGTCCATTTCTGGTCCTGTAACACCTCAGCACTATTCCAGAACAACAATTTTTCAAAAAACTTGATAACTAGCTGATGAGTTCATCAAGTTGTGCTGGAATTCTATTGCAGAGAATTAATAAACCAGAATCAAGATTTGGAAACTCTGCTCTAGACCAAAATTTAAATGTATTCTCATGTGTTTTTAACTAAACAGATAGACATTTTATCATTGTTCAGAAAATAACAATACTAGCTAGCTGTAGCTGCAAATTCTAGCTAGACCAGGGGTCGCCAACTCAATGATCGCAATCCACTGGTAAATCTTTGAGACGTTCATGTTAGATCCCGCATAAAAAAGGAATAATATATTCAATCACATCCGATTAACTTTCGGTTTTGCAAGCGCCTGCCTCTCTATTGGACCAGTTGCCATATTTTCATAGTAGTGTAAAAGCGACCAATGAGATAAGAAAAATGCTTGACCAATGAGAAGTGTTCTTGCTGCAGATATTAGTGATGGAAGTTTTGGCACTTGTGGCTCGTCTCCCTAAAAAAGAGCTGGTGTTACACCGAACTCTGTCATCGTCAGTTTTTGTGACCATAGGGGCGCTGTTTCGCATTTTTCCTTCTGAACGAGCGTCAAGTTCCTTGTGTGCACGAGCTTGATACACAGTTTACGTGAAACTGAAACGCGTTATCGCACGGCTCGAGCTCCGCATGCCTCTGTCACGCGGATGCAAAACGTAAACAGACCTTCAATGCCTTACCGTTTATGCGTTCTATTATACAGTATACAAACACAAGTTAACCAAAGAGTAAAATCAAGCTTCGTGGATAAACTGTAGCACTGTAGCGTCAAAGCTATCCAATAATCGGGGCTTTATTTTATTTTCAAATTCTAATCATTTTCATCTCCAACTATATATTATTTTAACGTGTTTTGGGTAGCGTGTTTTGGTTTCTATGTCTAATTCCAAAATACAATACCTACACTATGGGCTTGTTTCTTTTGCATGAATGTTAAACCTTGTCTTGTACTAAATGGCAGTACTAAGGAACATTCACAATTCAACATCAAATAGGACCTGTATATTCTATTACAAATTGTGCCAGACACAGCCTGTTGAGTTTAGCCACAAAATCTGATTTTTGATTATGAAATTCTCATGTACAAGGTTGATACCTGCAAAAGACTTTAT
The DNA here is from genome assembly GCA_032718565.1 of Distichodus sexfasciatus. Lineage (NCBI taxonomy): Eukaryota > Metazoa > Chordata > Actinopteri > Characiformes > Distichodontidae > Distichodus > Distichodus sexfasciatus. The sequence goes on along the minus strand of JAVGVS010000224.1, from coordinate 36,802 downwards.
TGTCCTATTCCAATCACATAATCTGATAGCAGTTATCAGAAATTGTGACTACTAAGCCAGAACCTTTCTGTGGCCTTTAGAAACAAAATCTGTTTGGATTATGAAATTGTGATGTACAAGGTTGTTACCTGTAACACCGGCTTCTTTGGCTCCCAAGTGGCTCCTCAGATTTTTTGGTTGCTCAAATGAATTTATTACCAAAAATAATGTAAAAATGAATTACTAATGTACAAACATACGTTATTGCCAATGTTTATTATTTATATGACTTATTATGCTCAACATGGAACAGAGTGCTAGAAAAAAAACTAATATAAACAAATATCCATCTCAATTTGACAAAAAAGATATTTTTTTCAGTCTTTGCTGTCTTTTCCTCTCAGTGCTCCAACGGGTAGATCTTATCTTTCTCCAGGGCCGAGGTCAGGTATCTTGGGCTTTCTTGGGTTGGTGACCACTGGCTCAGCAAACAATTGTAATTTTGACTACTGTTTATTAAAATGTATGTCTTATTTTTTATATTGTGATTTTCTGAAGTAAAGTTCACTTTTATTGTACAAGATATTCAGCATATATTTGTTGATAATCTTCTTCTTCTTTCTCTTTCGGCTTTTCTCTTCAGGGGTCGCCAGAGTGAATCATCTGTCTCCATTTAGTCTTATCTTCTGCATCCTCTACCCTTACACCAACTAACTTCATGTCCTCTCAGCCTCCTGCCTGGTGGCTCAAACCTCAGCATCCTTCTACCTATGTAATCATTGTCTCTCCTCTGGACATGTCCAAACCATCTCAGTCTGGCCTCTCTGACTTTATCTCCAAAACGCTGTCCCTCTGATGTACTCATTCCTGATCCTATCCATCCTCGTCACTCTCAAAGAGAACCTCAACATCTTGAGCTCTGCAACCTCCAGTTCTGCCTCCTGTCTTTTCCTTATTGGCACTGTCTCCAAACCATACAACATGGCTGGTGTCACTACTGTCTTGTACACCTTTCCTTTCATTCTTGCTGAAACCCTTTTATCACACATCACACCTGACACTCCACCCATTCCAACCTGCTTGCACACACTTCTTCACCTCTTGTCCACTCTCTCTGTTGCTTTGGACCAAGTACTTAAAGTCCTCTACCTTCTTTACTTCTACTCCCTGTAACATCACTGTTCCACTTGTGCCCCTCTCATTTACACACATGTATTCTGTCTCTAATCTTCATTCCTCTCTTCTCCAGCACATATCTCCACCTTTCTAGCCTTTCCTCTACCTGCACCCTGCTCTCAGTGCAGATCACAATGTCATCTGCAAACATCATAGTCCATGGAGACTCCTGTCTAACATCATCTGTCATGTTCTGCACCACTCTAACATACTTCTCTGCCACTCCAGACCTCCTCATGCAATACCACAGCTCCTCTCTCTCCAGCTCCTGTCATATGCTTTCTCTAAATCTACAAAGACACAATGCAGCTCCCTCTGACCTTCTCTGTACTTCTCCATCAGCGTCCTTAAAGCAAAAATAGCATCTGTAGTACTCTTTCTTGGCATGAAACCGTACTGCTGCTCACAGATGCTCACTTCTGACCTAAGCCTAGCTTCCACCACTCTTTCCCATAGCTTCATTGTATGACTCATTAGCTTTATTCCTCTGTAGTTGCCACAATTCTGTACGTCTCCCTTGTTCTTAAAAATCGGCACCAGAACACTTTTCCTCCATTCTTCAGGCATCTTCTCACTCGTCAAGATCTTGTTGAACAACCTAGTCAAAAACTCTACTGCCACCTCTCCTAGACACTTCCATACCTCCACAGGTATGTCATCAGGGCCAACTGCCTTTCCCCTCTTCATCTTCTTCAAAGCTTTCCTCACTTCATCCGTACTAATCTCAGCTACTTCCTGATCCACAACAGTCACCTCTTCTACTCTACATTCTCTCTCATTTCCCTCATTCATCAGCTCTTTAAAGTGCTCTTTCCATCTTCCCATCACACAATTGGCACCTGTCAGTACATTTCCATCCCTATCCTTAATCACCCTAACCTAACCTACTGCATCCTTTCCATCTCTATCTCTCTGCCTCGCCAACCTGTACAAATCATTCTCTCCCTCCTTACTGTCCAACCTAGCATACAGGTCATCATACGCCCTTTGTTTGGCCTTTGCCACCTCTACCTTCACCATACAATGCATCTCCCTGTACTCCTGTCTACTCTCCTCAGTCCTCTCAGTGTCCCACTTCTTCTTAGCTAACTTCTTTCTCCGTATATGCTCCTGGACTTTTTCGTTCCACCACCAAGTCTCCTTATCTACTTTACTTCTTCCAGATGACACACCAAGTACCCTCCTACCTGTCTCCCTAATCATGTTAGCTCTATTTGTCCAATCATCTGGGAGCACCTTCTGGCCACCAAGAGCCTGTGTCAACTCCTCCCTGAAAACCTTGCAACACTCTTCTTTTTCAGTTTCCACCACCTGGTCCTCTGCTCCACCTTTGTGCTCTTCACCATCAGTTTCATCCTACAGACCATCCTACAGACCATCCTATGCTGTCTTGTTACACTCTCACCTACCACTACCTTGCAGTCACTAGTCTCCTTCAAATTACATCGTCTACATAAGATGTAGTCCACCTGTGTGCTCCTCCCTCCACTCTTATAAGTCACCCTATGTTCCTGCCTCTTCTGGAAGAAAGTATTTACAACAGCCATCTCCATCCTTTTCACAGCCATCTGTCCCTCTTCGTTCCTATCCTGGATACCAAAGTCCCTACTTTCAGTTCCACACTCTTGTCTTTCCTCTTCTCTCTCTGCCTACGCACACGCCTTCCTCCTCTCCTCCGTCGACCAACAGCAGTCCAATTTCCACTGGCACCCTGTAGGTCAACAGCACCAGTGGCGGTCGTTGTTAACCTGGGCCTCAACCGATCTGGTATGAAATCCCTGTTTGTGATTCGCATATTTGATTTGGCTTAGGTTTTACGTTGGATGCCCTTCCTGACACAACCCTCGCATTTATTCGGACTTGGGACCGGCACAAGGAATCACTGGCTTGTGACCTCTAATGGTTGCATTATATATTTGTTGATAATAATAAAACTAAATAAGACACAAATGAGAAAGATCATATAAAGGCCTAAAGAAACAAACGCAGCAAAAGAAATAAAAAGTGATCACTTGTGGTCAGGGCCTGCATGGCAATATTCTGGTAGGTAAGAACTCAATTTACAAATGCTGAAGCTCAGTCTTTTTTTATTCCAATGCATGTTTGTTCCAAACATTAGATTATTGACTTTTCTTCAGTTCTATAATTGCATAATATACTGATCTGTTTAAAAGGAAATATTTGTCATCATAAGAACAAACTTGTGAACAATTAATCAGACATAGACTTTTCTTAAGAACATATTAAGTCACATGTGTCTTTTAAAACATAATTTTTAATTTTAATGCAGGGAAACACTTTGACAGAATGAGCCATATCTGACGTTTTTGCTTTACATGAAAATCAAGACAAAATTCAGCTGAGGTGAATGACATTTGCAGCATTGATATACATGAAAATACATGCTACGCTTTAACATAATATTTATGGCATATAATGAACAGTGAACTAATTAATTTTACTAGGATAAATTAGGCTGATGCTGCTACAGCGCTGATATAATTAACTTTACACACCACTGGCACAAAGCCCATCAAAACAACAGTTTACAAAGTGTTTTTTCGGAGACATCACATGGAGTTAGGTATGTCTCTAATAAGAGAAGGAAGACAAATTCCAATTTTGTTTCCTCTACTGTCATTATCTGAATGAGTCCTGCAAATCTCGAAATTTCATCACAATCCATCTCATACCTAGTCTGTCTCTATACATACATCTATTGTTGTCAATTGTCAATAAACTGCTTCAAAATATCCGATATATAGTTTGAATATGCTGAATAATATGTGAAGACTTTGATCACACAGAGTGGGCTGTTTGGTCATGAAATGGGGGCCAAAACTAAAGCTACTTTTTCTCAGCAGTATTTCTTCAAAAGACACTTTTCTTTTATGTCTTCTTATGTGAAGAGATCTTAATCCACTTTGAAGACATCCTTCTCCTCCTTCTCCTCTGTCTCGATTGCATCATTGGCATAACAACAAATATGCCTATGAGTACAGTGTAAATTGCTCTCAGTAATTTCCCTCACTTTTGGAGTATTTAGCTAAAGACATAATTGCCTTTACCTTTAATGTCTATTTAAGCTTTTATGCACCGTCTTCAGTGACAAGTTAGAAATATGTCTACTACTGTAGGTATCATTTGTTAAATGTGGTCAGATATCTTCACCTCCTTTCTTTCCCTTTTCTACATTCTGGACAAACATGATGTTTGTGAAGTATGAATCATAACAAAGAGACTTAAATTTCTAAAATCTGTTTTACCTCGAATGACAGTATTGTATGTAAAATGTTTGCAGCTAGTAAGACTGAAAAACTTCTGGAAGATTATTAGTCTCTAGCTAACATGGCATTCACAGCTTGTGTCTGCTTACTGGAAACGGAGCAATATAAACTCATAGGAATCATAATATATTGAAGCAGAACTGTTAGTTAGTAGGGCTCCCAGCATGCACTGTGGCTACTGGTAAACAGTTCTGTGTTTACTTTGTAAACTTTATTTTATCAGTTTAGTTTATGCTGTGTCGTTTTTAGAATTAAGTTCAAAGTTGTATTGTCATGTCCTAAGAAACTAAGTCTTTGCCTCGTGATCAAACTACTTTTAACTCTAAGAAACACACTATCAGCGTGTCACATTGTTAGAAGTTTAGTTCTCGATTTTTACTCAAATGTAAAATAACTAATAATTACTTGATTGATTAAGGCTGTAAAACCAAACATCTTGAGATCACAATTTATTTGCTTTTCATGAGCTCGTCAAAACAAAAGTTGTTTTCTTAAAAACACATTGTTTTCTTGAGATAACGACTTCCTTTCAACCATGACCTCACAACAGGTGTAACGTCTTGGAAATACATCATTATCATCATGGAATACATCCATTGTTTTGTTTTATTTTGATCATTGACTATGACCAGAAATAGCAGTATAACATTCAGTGCTGGAAAATATTCATATTAGTGTTTGGGCACAGGCAATTATAGGCTTTGGACATGTCGAATTCACAAGAAAAATATCTTTCAACTTGACTTTAACCTGTGTTCGTTCTGTCCAGTGTTCAGCCAGGTGCTGCTCTCATTTCTCTGCTGCTTCAATCTTCAATCAAACCATCATCCGTGTCTAAAGTTTCTGAACCGATCGAAAGGCAAATCGTATCCAAAGTTCATTTCGACAGAGCGCACTTGCAGTAATGGGAGCTGAAGTTTCTTTTGAAACAGCTGTAGAGTGCAGAAGCAGCACAGAGACACTAATGAGAAGTCATCGAAACACTGATGAGAAGCTGTTGAGACACGGACAAGAAAATGAGTCTTGACAAGTTTGCTGAAGGCAGATGATGAGACCTCGATTCAAACACGTCTGGTGCATAAACCATCAAAACCATTCACTCCAAAGGGCTTTAACTTTGTAAGCTGTATCCATGTTTTTTATTTGCATTATAATTTTTTGTGGGTTTAATATTGATTTCCCAAAAGGCATTTATCATGTCTGTAATATTCATGGTAACATAATGAGATATTAGGAGTCTGAGTACATTCTGTCAGTTGGTTATACTGTATCAGTTATAGAGTATAATTTGCAGCTTTGCGAGTGCAGGTATAATTATGATAAGTGTGGGAGATTAACCTTCATTTTTCTTTTCCTCTACATGTCAGTCTCAACACAATCCATCTCAAATTTTTAGTGCTTAAATTCACTAGCAATTCTAATGTAATTATTTAAAAATAAAGATTTGAATATACTGAAGATTTTTTCCTTCCATCACATTTTTTTTGTTTTGTTGCCCAATCCACAACATATTAAACAGACACAAAAAATAGAAGCATCTAATTTATTTATAAGCAATATTCACATAGGGCTGTCACAAGGCATTGAGAAAACAAGTAATAAATAAATTCCATATTAAATTGTGGGTAGAGCTTGAACAGATATTGGACGAGAGCCTTAGCAGAACCTAATTTATCTGTCAACGAAGTATAAATTGAGGAAGACCATAAATAGGATGTTGTGAAGGACAGTAGTGCTTAATTCAAATATTTCTCTTTTAGATTGACAGCAGAGTTCTAGTCAACAAACCCATTAGATCTACAGTTATTTCAGCAGCAGTGACTCACTAAGTCTATCTTCATCAATTTATTAGTAAGAGTGGTCCAAGCACTTTTTGTAGGACAGGAACTCTCCATCACCTCTCTTCAGAACTTTAGAGTGAATGTTTCTGGTGGAGAGAAATCAAAATACTGTTTTGAAAAATTGTATTTTTTAACATGTTTTAAATTATTACATATTGTTATATACATTGTTATTACAGATTAAAAGATTATCCAACTCACCTTTAGTCTTTAAGGCTGGTGAAAGGGTCAGAATGGGAAGAAAAAGGGTTAAGTTATTTTAAATTCTTCATTTTTAAGCTTGTAAAACATTTCTGACCACAGTAATCAATAGATACAATCTGTACAAACAATACTAATAAAAACCTGTAATCTTTTAATATGAGTATGTACTCTTCAAGACCGAGTCTCAAAAAATTACAGTTATAAAAACTGGAGGAAACTCAGACTTTCCTGTCATTTAGTGGGAAATCAGGAGCTCAATTTGACTTAAAACCTGCCAACGCAGACACAAACACACACACTCAACAACTCAGAACTCAAAACTCATACACACATACCTGGCCTGCCTGAACTCGCTGGCCCTGCTGAATTTGTGGCTGACGTTCATTTGCCTGGGGAAGAGGAGGAACGGTCTAATAAAGTGAGAGAGAGAGAGAGAGAGAGATGAATGATGAATTTCAAAGAAAATGTATGAACATTTGCTCTGATTACACAACATTCTTACTCTAGGTGGCTGCTGCTGTTGGGGGGCAGTCTGAGGTGGAAAGTCGAAAGGGAAAATCTGCAAAAACAAAAACGAGAACGTGAGTAATCCACATGGCTTAAGAAAGTATAAATAACTACAGAGAAAATGTAATTTGTGCTCGAGCATCTTACACTTGGGACTTGAGGCAACAAGGGGACGCTAGGTATCACCTGCGAATAAAAAGCATAATTGCCAGTCCTATCATATTTATGTGCCTAAATGGAATTCAAAATCGTAAAAACTGAGAAAAGTGCTACCTGGTGCGGGGAGAAGTCATACGGGTAATACTGCAAAAACGAGGGAAATAACATACTGTTACATTGGCACTTAAAACCCACTGGGTTTTCCAAAGATTTGCAGTGTGATTAAATCCCTCTAATTAGCTATAATTACACGCTAGCTCCAGACAGTTGAAAAGGACATATTGAAGTCGTTCTGGCAGCGTTTCTCAGTTTATAATTAAAACAGGCCCACTGTCACTGCCGACTTATGTTACAAACAGTAGCAGCATCCATCAAATCCTTTGTGCTTGGGAGCGAAAGACATTTTGCATTTAATGTCAAGCCTCAGTTTCCATCATCACCATGCTCAATAATTAATTAATAAGTATTTACATAAAAGTCAGGCAAAAAGTGGCAGAATAGTACTTACAATTTCTATGCTCTTTCTGCCTGGTGCCTTGGGGAGAGTGTACTTAATCAAAGCCTGTCATAAGAAGGGAACACGTCCATCATTCTTGGCACATTTACAAATGAAAATCAAAACGAATGAAAAGTATACTGATAGTCTTCATCTGCAAACAGATTACTATAATTTGCACACAAAGTGGGTGTACAGTTCTAGAAAAAATTTATAATCAATGAAGAAAATTGAGAACAAACTCACAGCACCAGTTCCTGCACCCACTGCTGGAGATCCTGGGAATCTCGGAGGGAAAATCTGAATGGCAAAAGTACAGGATAGTAAGAGTTGGGAGGTAAATTTGGTGTAAAAACAAGATGTGAGTAAGGAAAATGAGACATACTATCTCCATGCTGACAGCACCGTTGATCGGCTGAAGGCTGGTAGGCAGGTAGATGTCATTAGCAACCTATTAACCAGATTTACATAACAGGAGAGAAGGGCACAATCGGTTTTGGTGTATTTTTGAACACTTAGTCATTTGTGGTTAAAACTCGATTTTTCTGAAAACAATGTCTTCAAGAGAGTTCACAAGTTTTTCTTAGTTAACTTAGAAAGCATAACATTACACAACTGTAGAACAGAAGAAACCCCAATAACCTAATATTTCAGACAAACATGCGTTCAGTAAAATTTGCAAGATGCTCTTCAGCAGTCGTAGATACTGTTCTTAACTAGAAGCTGAATGGCAGAATGTTCATGAAAACTGAACTAACTAGGTTTTATGAACAAATTTCTTCTTAAAAATGGTTGGTGAATGGCACTGATCTACCCAATGACAACAAAATAAACACACATACATATGACAAAAAGGTTGCGGAAAGTTTTGAGTTTCATGTTTGTGTTTTCAGAGATTAAAATTTTGCCATGAATGAAATAAGTAAATAAAATTTGTTAAGTTTTCCATTGTTTATAAAAGGCTAAAAGTTTCACTAGTGACCTTGTTTTTTGTCATAGTTTGTCTCAGTATCATTTGATTTACCTGTGGGGAGGGGCCTGCTGGTCTGGTGCCTCCATAATGTGGTAAATAATTGAAGAAAGGTGAGACCTGTGTTGAGAGAATACATTAAATGTTATTTAAGTTCCAAAAAAAACATCCAGTCTACCTAATATAGAAAAACTCAATGACTGTAATGCTTCATAGGCTATTAAATTACCAAACAAAAAATAGACTGACTGAATCCATTTACTGTACACAATTGTGGTCATTAGTGCATTGACAATTACGAGACATGTAGTCTAACTCAATAAATGACAGCTAGCATGTTAAAAAGCATGCAATAGATGGTCTCTTTGGTATTTACAGGTGCAGCCGATGCTGCTGTGATGAAGGTAAGACAGAGAATGGAGCCCAACATGGCGACTGAAGTTGGCAGCCAATTGCTGAGAAAAGTCACAATTCTGCAAACATCAAGAGGTCACATTACACCAATCAAAACATTTAGTTGATTTAAATTATTAGAACATTAAACATAAGGAAAGAATATTTTAGACATTCCTCACCTTAGGCTCAGCTGATGGAGACGGGTGAAAGCAGCACGAGGTGCCGGTGGTTTTATTTGGTCCAGGGGCACGTGGTTAGACGCTGCCCTCTTACGTTTCACATAGTCATTACTAAACACACAGTAATTTAGTAAATGGCTGTTAACCAGATGCGCTGTGTGCAATATCTGGGCAGTGATAATGATTATAGTGATAATGTGGCAGAGAACTGCAGACACTGAAGGACTGGAGCAACCTCGAGAACCAGTGTTAATTGTATTTGTGGCTTGCTGTGGCATGGCATTTTGTTGGAGTAAAAGCCTATCAAGAGCAAAGATATATTAAGTCAATCTGCGTATATTTAATTAATTATAACAAAACTGACTGGACAAACTTAAACATAGAAGTAAATATGAACAGAACAAAACACTTTCACCCATTGGGCTGAAATCTTGGGTATATATTGCTAGAGTTACTGTACTTCTTGCACTGTAAATCCTGAGTTTTATCAGTATTAGAAACTTTTGCTCGAAAGATACTACCCTGACTACAGTTATTATAAACATTTTACACCTTGGCCCTTTTTTTTTTTATTATTATCCCTTTTCTGAATTATGGGCCACTAAACAAAATGCCATATGGCTTCATTTTTGGAAAACTGCATTTCTACAGGCGACACCTACTACTTGCTGCATTTTACAATCTTATTTTGTTTGCAGTGACAGAAAAGGTTAACCAAAGGTTAAGGTTAATCGCATGTGGCATCTTTATTTTAATTGACTAATAGGACTAATACTAGCAAATGCCTTTGTAATACTTAAATGATGTGAATTTTAGATGCTTTAGTACTTTTTTCAAGTAGTATTAATAGTGCTTGTGGGTGACTTTCATATTTTATTGAACTATGGATCAGAAGTATTCATCCCTATACATCCCTAAGTATAAAATGCAAATTGATAATAACATCAGTGAACATGCAGAAGCAAGCTTGAGAGAAGACACCATACTACAGCTGGAATCAAATATGAGCCTAGTATACATCATTAGAATCCAAACATGCTCGCAAAGCAAAACCTCACTTTAACATCTTCTATCAAGCCCAAACACCCTCCAACTTATTCTCTAGTTCATCTCTGCACGTCGTTCTTCTTCCAACAGTGCTTAACTTCACAATATAATTGGTGTAAATCAGTTAACATGTGCCAATGTGATTGTAAAAAAATTAAGTAATTGCCAAGGAAAATGCCAAAGGCAATAGGAATATGCTTTCTTTATACTGTTGCATTTTGCAAACTTTCCTTGCCCTAGGTTACTCTGGCGCAGCATCAGATTTAGATTTAAGCTTGCCATTTATGCTGCGTCCCAACACACCACCACCTAAGGCACCTTGACCTCTTGGTAGTTTTCTGTCTTTTACATTACAAGATCATCATTTATTCAAATATTTGCTAGTGTTATTCATTCACTCATTCATTCATTTGCTAAACCGCTTTATCCCAACTGGGGTCGCGGGGGGATCGGAGCCTATCCCGGGAACTTACAGGCGCAAGGTGGGGACCAACCCTGGGCAGGCAATACACCGCAGGGCACACACACACAATCACACTCACATTCACACATTACAGGGCCAATTTAACTTAACTTACATGACATGCCTTTGGACATGGGGAGAGCATGCAAACTTATTATGACTCCACACAGAGGGACCCTACGGCCGTGCCAGGGGTTTGAACCCAGGACCATCTCGCTGTGAGGCGGCAGCGCTAACCACTACGCCACCGTGCCGCCCCTACTAGTGTTATATGTAGATGTTTTTATTTACAACCAGTAATATGAGAGTCAACAGAAGGACCTAATCATGTCAATGATATCAAGGTGTGACTATATATGCTGTATATATTCATTCATTCTTTATATAGTCATATATATATATAATGAAAATGCACTGCCATAAACCCACAGTGTTGATTATGACTTTATTTTTATCTCGCAATCATGGAGCACCAAAACATCATTACATCAAAGCTTATCGAGATAAAATGACTTTCTTGTCTCAAACCAAAGCACTATTGGTTTCATCATCAATATTCATTCAAACATAAATTCACTTAAATGCAGTAATTTACTGAAACTACAAAAGCAGCTCATTTCTTTAACAGCTTTAGGTCCCAGATGTCAGTTTCTTGTTGGGTCTACGAAATGAAGAACAGTATAATCAGAACCTGAAATATTTTAAAAAACTGATTTCCATTTCTAAGACAGTTCATCTGTGGTGTTTTAAAAAAATGTTTCTATTTAAACTTTGGTGAGTAAAAACCAAGTTTTATGCCTGGTAAGGCTAAAGGTGTTGCTGGATAATATAAAGGTGTGTAACTGTAATTGGCCAAATGTAGTTTTAAGTGACACTTGGTGAAATTTCATGACCACTTTCCCTCTGGCTTCTAGAAATGCTAATTAGATAAGTGAAGTTTATGTCTCTGAGTCACCTGGTTTAGTCATCGTTGTCATCATCATCGTCATGCTTGGGGGCAAGAGACTGCCAAACACACACACAGACATATTATTTACCTATCTCTCTGTATATGCAATATTTCTATATATGCAAATACCACCACTGACTACGACTAACCCTGAGCAGGATGTTTAACACCAAATTGCTTAGGGGAGACTGTCTCTGAAATTAGGAATTGCTCTGGATAAGAGTGTCTGTTAAATGGCGTAAATGTGAATGTAAGTTATAGGTTTACTTTTGCAACAGGAGCCACGGGCACAGCAGGAACCACCGGGCCAGCTGGCACAGCAGGGACAGCAGGCACGGCGGGTACAGCAGGGATAGCTGGCGCAGCAGGGTTAAACTCAAATGGGTAGAACTGAGACAAAGAAAATAAAATAAAACCAGTAAAAATCTATCGAACATAGTCATGTAATTGTCTTGTACTAACTGCACACATCTCGTATTCAGCTTAGACGCAGTCTTAAACTGGGAACACTCACGACTTCAACACTCTCTTGGCCTGCAGGCTGGGGAATCTCGTGTTTGATGAAGCCACGGGACTAGGAACATACACACACATACAAACACAGTTGAAAACCTCTTAATTCTGTAAACCTGTCAATCTCAAAGCAAAGAATCGAGGGAATCTAGTGAAAACTCACAGGAGCTCCTGCAGGTTGAGCCGCCAGTAGCTGAAAAACGGGGAAAAAAGGCATGACGTCTGCGGTTTACGTAATCAGTAGCTGCGGAAACACTCTCCATGATAACAGCAGCCTTTAAGGCCTTTAGGGCTTTGATAGAAAGTAATAAATTACAGCGTCTATAAGTCCTAATGTCTAATATTCCAACTCACGATCTCCAGCTCGGAGGGAACAAATGGAGCGGCGGGAGCGACCTTAGCAGCTTGCGCAGCCTGAAACATTGGAGAAGATTATGGTCTTTACAGGTGAAAACTAAATATGCTTTAGGCATATTTGTAGCTGGTGTGGGCTTCCTGCTAGAATACACAAAAATGCAATAATTCAAGTGAATTTTAAGCCATAAACATTGCATTTTGTCATTAAAGCCTTGAAAATTTGGGAAAATGGCATGAACAAATAAACAAGAAGTAAAACCAATAAAATTACCTTTCATTAGCTAGCATCCACTTTAAGATTTAACAGCTTCAATGTATCCCTTTGTTTTATTTTAAGTCTGTGTTGTTTCTCAATTGTTAAAACATGGTGTTATAAGTTTTGCACAATTATTCTGTAGTAACAACCTGTATGAACCGGTTTGAACAACTGACAGAGAGACACATTTATGTAGTATCAAGGTACTAATTACACTTACATCAAAATGGATAATGATCATGTTCATAATATGGCCTACCATGATACACAGGTGACACACAAATTTCATGCTACCTTCATTGCATGGCATTCTCTTGCTTATTACCAAAGCATTATTTCAGGACATGGAACTTCTTGCAGAATCATTACGAACCTGTGGAACTACACGGACAGGCTTGTACTCCAACTCATAGTAAGCTGTTTGCTGTGAAACAAACACAAAATATTGATCATTTTCTTACTCTAAGCGAATGAAACTGATCTCACACTTAAAATCTCTTACTGGCGGAGCGCAGAATGCGACTCCAGCGATGAAACTCAGTATAATGAAAGCTTGCATGCTGAATCTGGAAGTTCCTAAAAAAGGAAAATGACAGCAATTTTCACACAACATTAAAACCCTTTACCCTACAGAGTAACAAAAGGTAACGCATAAAACGCCTTAAATGCTGAATGTCCTACCTGGTGAAGACTCTCAGAAATGTACCAAGGCACCAGTGATGGCAAATTCTCTAGCACTAGCAAGACCACTCTGCTTTATATTGACTGGAAAAACAAAGAATGTCAAGGGGCAATGGGAGTTGGTGACAGGCCAAGTTCCTCCTTTGATCCCTTTTGGCAGCATCACTACAGGTTCTTAGAAGAATGTGTTGGGGAGGATTTTAATTGCAGGTGATTTGACATCTCATTGAAAGGTGTTTGAATGTACATACGTTCATGAAATGCATTTTGTGCAATAAATCTATAGAAGGGGTAATGGGTTCATATTGGCTCATGATTAGAGCTCTCTCCACTTACTTGTTCAGGCAGTGTGTCTCTCCATTTTTGAGCTGATTTAAAATTTCTACATTCAAATGTTTTACCTACAATAGTAGGTACACATAATGCCAAATGAAGTATAAGGAATGAAGAATAAGATGATAAGTGAATGTTCAATTAAATGTCATGGCGGAGAAATTTACATACATATATATCAACTTTTCTCTGAGGTAAATAAATAGTTAACACGTAAATAATTTGATGTCTAATTACTTATAGTAAGTGTCCAGCATGAAGTAGCAAATTACACCTACTTGCGTTACAGTAATTAAGTAGTTTTTTGGTACTTTTATGAGTATATTGTTACATTTGTAATTTTACTTGTAACTGAGGGAAAATTAAAGTAAGTACTCTACTTCACTGCTTTTAAATTTTGTTACTGAGTAAAGGTAGAATTTGAATTAATGTTCAAAAGATTGAACGGTTGGCTACTGGTAGCCAAAGTAGTGAAACTAATAACTAATAACTTTTTTTTTCTCAGTAGCTTATCAGTAGTGAAGCTATTTTTAAAACTATGTTGCTTTTCCACTAACTGTTTTTACAAGCAATGTAATGTAGCAAAATGCTACATCATTACAAAGCAAATTGTATTTGCTTTATTGTATTTATTGTATTGTATGTAATTGTTATTTTTCTCACTTTACAACTTTATCAACTTTGAGATGTTTCTCTTTGGTATTGAGCTGGTAATTGAATAGGCCATTATAATTATATTTTTGTTATATTTGTTACATATAGTATTTGTAAAAACAGCAAAAAACCCAAACAAAACATAATTACTGGAAAGCTTTTTTAAAAGTAACATTCCAAAACAATGTCTGTCTGTCTGCACCATGCAACGATACATTTAACAAACATATCATAAGCCCCCTTAACAATTAACATTTCAAAATAAAAACAATCTAATAATGTGAATATAAAATATTCTTTAAAAAATAAAATTCAAATAATATTTGAGATTCAGTGAAGCGTGGAACGAGAGGTGGGGAAAGTTATGTTAAGTCTTCTAGCAGAATGTAGATGTGGAGGCAAACCCAATAACCTTTCTGTGTGTGTATGTGTGTGTGTGTGTGTGTGTGCGAGTGTTTGCTGGTGTCAGTTTATTATAACTCAAGGGCTATTATTATTGCCACAGGCTTCCCTTCCCACAAATCAATTGCACATAACAAGCTCTTCAGGTATATTTCAGATTGTAAAATATTTGGACAAGACATCTAAGAGAAGCATTGCTCAGAGCTAAGACTCGGTTACATAGCCAACAGCTGAAGAGTTGCAGAGGTGAGGTTAATTAGGTTTGTAGCTGATTGTCTACACATTCAAGACCACACATGTGGGTTCTACATTCATCATTCGTCCTCAACTGTTTGGCAGAATCTTTCCTCCCATTATTACTTTCAGTATTTTGACCAAACTCTCTGCCCAGGAAATGCCCAGGAAAGTTTTTAAATAGTCTTTAAACTGCTGTATTAAAATTATTAACAGTATTAGCAGTAGTTTGTTCAACATTAACTGTTGACTCATACATTAACTTTTAAACAATTTACGGCTAATTATTTTGGGGGATTAAGGTTAGATTTCACATTCAGATTTGATTAATGCTGGTGTTGAAATCCAAGTGTTTTTCCAAGTAGTAAAAAGTAGACATAAATATCACACGTTACAACAAAGATAAATTACAAATACAGCCAAGCATTGAAAATCCCCCTCTTCTATATTATCAATACTCAAAGAATCTTTATTAATGAATCTTGTTTATTTAACTGACAGCTAATATTGTGTTGCCATCATTTTATAGGATCAATCAGGAGAGGAACGACACAAAAGCCATTAAATTGCCATGTTAAGTCATCCTTGTATTTCTAGTACAATTTTAACGCAATGTAAAGGAATGTTAATAATAATAATAATAATAATAATAATAATAATCACACACACACACAATAATAATAATAATAATACTAATAATAATAAGTTTAATGAGTAAATCTCACTATGAATCATAGGCCGCATCTCAATCAACTGTCTCTCAAGAAGAAACTGGTTTTAAAAACTTGTGAGATTTCTACCATCAGACACATTTCACATTTCAAACTCAGTCAAAATAGTTTATTTATTTTTGAACAATGCTTAATGCTGTTATGCAGTTTAGAGATTGATTACATTTTGTAATTGCATGCATTTTAATCATATCTAGTTTTTTACAGTCATTTTTATTAATGTCTCAATACCATAATTAATTTAACACAATGTGAGCTAAAATGAGAAATATTTTGCTTTCAGAACAGTCTCTAACAACTACATCCCAGAAATACCTCTCTAATTATTAGTTTTTCAAATTATAATATTTAGTATTTTGCAGTTACAGCACTGTCTGAAATAATACGTGGGCATCTTGCAATATTTCAAGTTGTTTGCTTGTTTTCTTTTGTTATAGGTTGTGTGAAAAGAACCTTGTGTTGTGAAGCAGGAAGCATGCATTACTTGGAATGAAATAAAAGCTTTTTGTGTTTTTGTACATTTTACACAAAACATTAACCAGTGTTTTAGTGCATGTTTGTGAAGCCTTGCTGGTGTAAAGCTGCTTAACATGGAATTTTGAGACAAGTGTGAAAAAAAACTGTAATTTTGTGCTTCTAGGGCCATTGTGTTTCATACTTAATCAATCATACTTAATCAATAATATTATTATTGTTCTCTTTAAGGTGACATCTTTTATCACTCTTGTTTTAGTTCTTGTTCTAGCCAGAATTCCACGGTTGGTTACAGGGGTGGAGGAGTTGCTGTAGGGGCCGGGCGGGGCAGGAGCAGGGGCTGGGGCCGGGCCGGAGCAGGAGCAGGAGCAGGGGCTGGGGCCGGGGCCGGGGCCGGGGCCGGGGCAGGAGCAGGAGCAGGAGCAGGAGCAGGAGCAGGAGCAGGAGCAGGAGCAGGAGCAGGAGCAGGCTGAGGCACAAGGTAGGAATGAAAGGCCACTGAAAGGTAACTGCACGGTGGGAATCTGTACCAGGGGTAGTAGTGTGGGTAGTAGCGCCTAGAAGAGGAGGATCAAAAATACACACACACACAATGGCACATGTAAACCTGATAATCTTCAGAAAATTGCATGTATTAATAAATCACAGAAAATAAATAATTTCATCTTGCAGATGATTTTGAACCGTAATATAGCTATACAGATACCTGTGAGATAAATAGAGTTTTATTTAAAAATGACCTTGTAATTTCAGTTTTATGTACAAAAATATATGACGTGAATAAATTGAAACAAGCTTTTACTCACTGTGCCAAGTAGTGTTATGTAATAGAATCAGTAGCAGGAAAGTTGCCATTCTTAGAGAATGCATTATTATACCTGAACAAGTTAAAATAACAAAAGGACATGTTTGTAAAGATTAATAAATTGATGTAGTTATATATATATTAGAAAGAGAGAGATGTACAATGTGAAGACTGTTGTAATTATGTGCAGTATTTTGGAAAATGCTAAATTGCTCAAATTATTAAATTATTAATTTAAAAAAAGTCTAACCACTGCAGTTTATCATTTCATCCTCAGTACTAAGACAAACATTTGAGAAAAGGATATAACAAGGCATGAAGCTCAAACTTGTAGTATGAAAATGAATGAATGAATAAACATTCTAATTTATTTTTTATTATTTTAATATTATACTTTATTAATATATTAATAGTAATAATATAGTACTCGCTCACATAAAGAACTAAAATATGAATATAGGAAGATTGGTTCAGTTTATATCAATTCAGCAATATAATAATAAATTTTCCAAAACTGTGTCAAAAGTATTGATGTTACAGAGATTGATATAAATGGTTGGAGTTATTAAAATTCTTTTATAAAAATGGGAAAAAAAAATGTATATATATATATATATATATGCTGCAATGACTTTTGATTCTTTATATCAGTCTCCTAAAAAGGTTGTCAACACAAACTGTAATAATAATAAATTAAAGAGTTAATATATGTTCCTGACAAGTCTACCAGCATGTAAATACAAAAGTACAAAACAATTTTATTTTTTAATGAAAATAAGGACAGAACATGGCAAATACAATGAAGTAAATGTGTGAAAGTACCAATGTTTTATCCACACAGTGTTACCTAGACAAACAAGCTCTAAATATAAGAGTATTTCATATTTTGTCAATGTTAAATTACATATGCTAATATCTATATAATGTTTTCTTCAGATTGCTAATTTCTAAATATATATACATTCACAATTGCTATAACTGAATATAATTACTCAAATATATTATTGTTTTTTATAAATAACAACATGGGAAAAAATTAACTGAAGTTAAAGAACTTACATGAAGGTCTTGAGCTGCTGTGAGGGAAATGGATCAAATTGCTTTGTGATGTTTCTCCTGTCCCACCACCTTAGAAATTTCACCAAGGTGCTATTACAATGTCACAACCATGTTTATATTTCATAATTCCATTCAGTCGTAAAAACCACATCCTGGGGTGTCGGAAAATTAATAATGGCAATTACACAAACAGGGCGGGATGTTTGTGGATTACTGTAATTCAAGAATTTGGACACCAATTTCACAACTGCGCCAACACACACAGAATATGTTTAGCTTGAATAAATTGGTGAAGCGAACAGTTAGGAGTTTGCCTCAGAACTGAAGGTCACCGAGAGCAAGGTACGCCGGCTGAGTTCTCGGCGCTGCCCACTGCCAGAAGCCCGCTGCCCTGACGAAGCGATCAAATGCAGAGGCCACATTGCTTTGTGGTGCACTGTGTGCTGTGGTGTGTTCACAATGACAAATAATCAAGGGAAATTAAGCTTGATGAAATAGGTATGGTGCAGTGATTCATTTTATGGATACTTGGTGTTATGTCCTCAACATTTCAGCAAGTCCCCATCTTGTTGTGCAATCAAACACACACACACATTAGCAATACCAGCAGCAATAATAATCAAAATGAATAATAACGATAACAACAAATAATACTATTATTATTATTATTATTATTATTATTATTATTATTATTATTATTATTATTATAAATGTAACAATGATGATTTGCCTTTTAATTGTAATTAACTCTTACAGTAAAATAACTAAATACATAAGGACAAAAATTTAGAATAAAAATAAGACAGGTGATGTGAGGCTGACACAAGAGCACAGACAGAGGCTAAGGCAGGTCCAGGAGCAGATGCTGTGCCGGAAGCAAGCAAAATGGCAGAGACCATGTCAGGGATGCTTTTTTGGTGATGTGGGAGGCCCTAGCCCTGATAGCGGGGCCTTAGCCTCATGTTCGGGAGTTAGCGGTGTTAGCTTCACAGTTAGAGCTGACATTTTTACATTTTTACATTTTTTCAGAAATGCTAAAATATATGCTAAGAACCCCTAACATCAAAAAGCATGGCACAGATCTAGGAAATCTTTTTATGTAATGTCTTACTGTAAGTTTCAGGTATTTTGCAGCATCCAAGGCTGCCCCCAATAATTTACATGAACAGTCTGAATATTGACAGAATTAGGTGAAAGTATCCTTGAATTAGCCTTTAAATAATAAAATAAATAATAAATAAATAAATAAATAATGGAAGATAAGACAAGCACATGTAGCATATATTTGTTGTTTTTATTTACTTGAGAATCTTCAGAAGATCATTTTTTTAAAGAAAATGTTAGTTACATGTATTACATTTTGTTAACAAAATGATTATTTTCCGGCGGCAGGAGCAGGAGCAGCGGCAGCCGGAGTGGTCAGTCGTGCAATCAAGAAGGGCAGCAGTGTGTAGAGAAGGAGGTTGTTGGGATTGTTGTTGTTGTTAAGTGATGTAATAGGAATGTAATGCAGGGCTGTCTCCATAACCTCCATAGTTCTGAAAATGAACAGAAACATGTAATGAAGATAAGTTCCAAAACAGTACAATCTTAACAAAAATCAATCCTTATTTCAACATACACCTTCACTTGAACTTGGGCAGTTTGATTGGCAATTGGCTTTTGCAGTTGGCTCTCGTCTCAGCATATTGATGGTGATGTTCAATTCAAGCATTTTAAATGTTATATTTAAATTTGAAACCTGATTTAATCTGGTACAGAATTATTTGCAAATAATGCTGGACCAATGAATTTTTGGACTGGGAAGCTATACCAATGTCAGCACATTCTTCACACACAAACTTCTAGCTCAATATGCATGCTCATATTGTTTAATAAATGTATGAAATATATTTTAATGAACAAACAGACTAAACAGTGATACCAACCTCACCACTTGATGAACGCTTCTCTCGTTCATGCTCATCAACCTGCAAAATTAACAGACATTTCATGGTCATTCAGTTCATTCTTAAAATTAATTTAGATTAAATGCATAACAGCTGTATTTAAGGCGGTATGGTTATTTTCTGCAATCAACCCTTAAACAATCAACAACATGGACTATAAATACTGGATCAAATGTTTGAGATTTTTTTAGTGCAATTTGGAGATTTATCTGGTTTGCTTTTTGGAAATCCACTTCAACTTGAATTTTGGATCTTTGACCATATTAGTCAGTATCAAATCATCTTAGAATTGGCAGTAAGTGTGTGCTTTTCTTTTTCTTGTTCTTTCTTCAGTAGGCACTGATTCAGTAGATAGCATTGGGGACTCACTGAAGAGTACAGCACAGTCCAATGAGACACACAACAATAAGTGCAATCTTCATTTTTCTTTTTCTTGTCAACTGTAACTGAAAAAAAAGATAACGGTGAATATTTATGCAGTGTTTGCAGTGTTTTCATTCAATATATTGATTAAATTAGCCTGGAGCATCTTACCTTTAGAAGCAGGTAGAAAATAGTCAAATTTGGTTGTTGCACCAAATGTGGTTGTTCTAGTGATGTGAATGGTCCCTTTATAAATCAAGCTGCACCCTAATAACCGGACCAATTTTATGTGAATTTTGACAGGTGACACATTTTAGGTCCTAGGGTCCTGCCAGACAAATCAACTCACAACATATTTATGCAACAACAACAACACAACAAGACAAATAGGAAAGATCCTGATTCTACCGTTCTTCTGCAGCCAGGTTGTTGTTAAGCTGAGTTTGTGTCACAAACAAAGGTATAAAGGTATCAAAAACAATACATTGAGAAATGTCTTTGCAATCTCATGTAAGTGTAGATAGTAAAGGTATTTTGTATGTAATATTATCCTTTTTGCTTGTTTTATGTGTTTCAATTAGTTCAGTTTGTTTCTGTGTATTCAACAGAATTAATAATAATATATAATGTGCTTAATGTATGGTTTTTCATATGGGAACAAAATTATATTCTAAATTTTGAAAGAAGCATAAAATTATTATTTTTACCCTTTTGTAACTCTGCCATACACAGTAGCCAAACATAGAGCTATTTGGGGACTGTAAGGGTAATGTCAGAAAAATATAGTGGAAATTTTATGTTAGTCAGGAGAGTGTCTTGAAATGTCTTGTATAGATTCAAACAGTATTTACAAACTGTATAGCAATTTGTCTTCGCTTATGTCTTGGCTGACTAGCAAGCATTAAAAAGTGTGAATTGGCTATTAAGATGTTTATTTTATTCAAAGTGTTTAAATGTAGGCAATAGTGGCAGTTAGAATTCCAGGACAGATAAAGTTATCACTGAGGTAGTCATGAGCAAACATTTGCTTGTTAGGGGCTGCCCACTGCTCCTTCATGGATGGGCAATGCAGAGGTCACTTTTTCATTGTGAAGACCAGGTTCTGTGCTGTATTCACAATGACAAATAATCAAGGAGGTTGCTTTGATGAAATAGGTATGCTGCAGTGATTCATTTGTGATTTCTGGTGTTATGTCTCACACTGTGCTGTGCTGTGTCTACAATGACAAATAATCACTGACTTCACTAATAGGAACAAATGACTCAAAGGAATCTATTATGGTCTATTATATTATATATATATATATATATATATATATATATATATATATATATATATATATATATATATATATATATATATATATATATGTGTGTGTGTATATATGTATATGTATGTATATATATATATATTTTTCTTTACTTTTTACTTTACAATTTTTCCATCAATTTTAATGGATGGATTTGAAAGATGTTTCTCATGGTTATATGGATATACCTTTTTGTTCATATATTGATTATTTGTCTAGTAATCTCTTTTCTCAAGTTTGCTATTTTTGTTAAAGAGGAATTAAAAATTGTTCATGGATTACATTTTGTAATAAATATTTTGATGAACTGTTTTCCTGCATTCACACACAAGCACTACAAGCGTTTGCAGATCAAAGATAATGTTTATTTCAAAAAAGGATAAAAAGTGGTGGTGACATGCTTGATTATAAGTAAAACATCACAAATAAACTTATTTGCCAGCAGCGGGAGCCGGAGCGGGTGCTGCAGCGGGAGCCAGCTGCAGTAAAAGTAGTGGAAGCAGAGCATTCAGGAGGGAATTGGCGTTGGTGCTGGGGCTGGGGAAGTAAGGGTAGTATTGTGGGTATCCTCCACTGTAACGCTGAAAAGATAAGACAGGTTTCTTGTTATTGCTTTCTTACAACAGTCAAAAAAAGACTAAGAAATATGACATTTTCTACATTAAAAATGGTAAAAATACAATACAATCTTTATATTTAGTGGTAAAATTAGGGTCAATTAAAATATGTCTGCAGAAGTTAACATATGTGTCCAAATAACCCTAATATTTCTGAATCCTAATATTTAAAAGTACAAAACTCTCTTAGAATGTCCAGTGATGTCTGTTTTAGCCCATACTGAGTTCGCTTCAGCAAGTTTTGATATTCTGATAATGATGAATGACCTCAAGCTCCTCTTTGTTGTCTGTGCTAAACAATGCTTTCAAGGAAAATTGCTAGACATCAAATCACATTTGGCTGATCTATCTGTTTCATCCAAGATGCACTGAGCCTCAAGTATTTTATGCATGAAGGATCACACCACAATGTGACCAGACTTCAAAATACCACTCCCATTTTAATAGATGTTTACAGCACCAAGATGGCAAAACTTCCCTTGTTTTTCGGCGCAGATTTATTAAGCAATGCTACCCACCTCACCACTTGAGGAGCGTTTCTCAACTTCATGCTCATTGTCGACCTGTGAAAACCAAACTTCTGTCAATTTCAGAGCCATGCATGCATTTTGAGCCTGAACCTGGTGACGCTTGTCCACTTATGCCCATTGAGCGTCTTAAAGAAATGTTCATGTAAACCTGAACCTTGAAGGGAGATTTTAATGTTAACGTAAGCTGAGTCCATGATAAGCACTTTGGTGAACAGGAAGGTATCAGACTACCCCAGATTACAACAATTAGCTGCAAAGAAAGTCTGACATAGAAAAGAACTCTAGGGCCCTTTATGTTGTTGCTGGCGGTAAACAGATTGTCGGGTTTTTGGAGACAAAACTAAATTGGTTCTAAATGTTACAGTTTGAAAATTGATCTGGACTTACTGGGAGTGCACAGCTCAGTGCAACCAGGCACAATGCAATGAAAGCAACCTTCATCATTTTTTCTGGTAAGGAAAAAAACAGCATTAGTTGTTTCATTCACTCTTATACATGATTTTTTAAATGACTAAATTAAAACTAGAAAACAAAAGCTTGACCAGTGCGTATACCGTCTTACCTTTCTCAGCAGATAGAAAGGAGCAAAGAATCTCTGAAAAAGTGCTGTGATCAGTGTCTGTGATGTGTTGCATGGTTTATAAAGAACTTTTTGGTCTACAGCTGGCCAATCAGGTGTTTCAGAATTATCCAGTGGACATTCATGGTTTGGAAACATAGACCTACCACACTGGTTAGGTTAGGAAATAAATGGGATTAATGGTGTCAGCTTTACTGCAAACTTAAGCACATTACGCTGAATTTATTATATACCAACAAAAAAGCCATTGGGAAATGGATTTTGAAATTGTGTGACGTGATGTTACACCATAATAATCTGTATTCAGAACCCATTTTTTTTATTGTGAAAATGAACCATTCTAACTTTTTGATCTATTTAAGTAGCCTACTTTTACCTGGTCTTGTTGGGATGTTGGGATTAAAATGCTTTTGACTGATTAAATTTGCAAAATCAGTAAAATTTTATTTTAGAAATCCCTCTATATGAGTAGTTCAGAACAAATAACCATCAGTTCTAAATATAAAAGTTTGCTTTAATACGGAGATATTGATCTTATCATTTTGTGATCACAAGTAGCTGAAAAAAGAATTATTATGAATGGAAAAAACAATGTTCATGAGCCTGGGTATTATAGGTTATAGACCTGTCATTTTCTTTCTAAAGTTCAGTTCTAAATATAATTAATTCTTTTAATGTTAATTTAATACTATCTTAGATGATATCATAGATGATAAAATTATTATACTATAAGAATGAAAAAGTAACATTTTTACAGCTTCAACATGGACAAGAAACACTTTGCTAATCTCATGGATACAAGTAGGCCTACCATTTTGTGGTAAATGAAAAACTACTGTTAAAAAATGTAATTTTTGTAAAACTGTAAAAGTATTTATTTATATGAACTATATGCTAAATATCCCAACATACACATATTTCTCCCACACTTCCTTGTCAGAACATAAGATTTTCATATTTTTCAGACAAGTCAATGACTCTGACTGTGTTGCTTCTTTTGACTTCTGCTGCTCTACTATTCGCTGACAAATCCTGTTATATCAGCAACACCCGGTGCTAAGTAAATCAGTACAATAGTAGACAGAAGAATTTTGGCCCCTATATTTTAGCAGCTATATTTGCTACTATAGCTGTGTTGATCTTGTAATGAGTTTAAAATGACTATAAAATGTACAGTATTTAAGTGATATATTTTAGTCATGGTGTAGTTAGGACTCGATGTATTCGGGCTAACGGAGACCTCAGATTACACTTGAGATCTGCAGGGCTAACACGTGTTTACATCGTGAATAATGTAATTAATGCGTTTTATGCAATTACTTTAATTTTCGTGCACATAATTACTCAGAAATAATTTCACATACAGAGGAACGAATATAATGTCCTGTAAGTTCAAAGTCTTGTGATTCTGATGGTATGTGTGTGTGGTTTCTGTAAGTTAAATTAATGCTGAGTTATTAAAACATTAACTAATAAACGAAGCTAAATGCCTGTGTCTGTCTCAAAGAGTTTTAATGTAATATTTTCAGAGTTGTGGCCTCGGCTGGTCTCGAAATAAATCCAGAGTCTATGACAAGACCGATTCCGAGCTCATCCCGGTAATGAAAATTGCTGATTCAAAATCTGTACTGCTAAAGGTATCAATGAATTAAACTTCATCTTTGTCATCTCAGCTATATAAACTAATCCAATGAGACTGAAGTGGCAAATTAGCCATTTACAACTAAATAATAAACTAGAACTAACAAATAGAGTTAATAGAGTTGAATTAATAGTGCAATATTAACTGTGTAATAGGTACAGGAAGTTGTGCAAATATCGCATCAGCAGCTGAGGTGGTCAACAAGCCCATGGCACTGATACAAATTACAGCATCGATCATTGATGCTTGTTGTAAGGTTCCGCACCAAGTAAGCATGAAGGTGTCAGCTGGTTTTGTCACAACTTTAATCAGGGTGCTAACACATAGCTCAGGAAAAAAGGCCAAATGATAGTTGAGTTGCTTTTTGTGATTTGATTTGAAAGAAAGTGATTGTATTATATCAGAAATGATATTGTCTCATATTGATCGCTGGCTCCTGAACTGAATCAAATTAAAACCGTATCGTTGCAGACTTGGATATTTGAATTGGATATTGGCAGATGTTGACTCTGTCCATTTAAGAGATACACACATGGTTTTTACAAACATTTTCTCATATCTTTATTGGAAACACATGACAAATATTCAAAAATACAGTACATGAACATTTTATAGTAGTACTATACAGTACTACTGTATAGTACTACTATATATAGTAGTACTGTACTACTATAAAATGTTCATGTACTTAATTAAGGTACATAATGGCATTGTTGGCATCAATCTTAACCTGGGATAGGTGCTGGAGTTGGGATAGGGGCAGGTGTAGGGGCTGGAGCTGGGGCAGGTGAAGGGGCCGGAGTTGGGGCAGG
Organism: Distichodus sexfasciatus; assembly: GCA_032718565.1. Classification (NCBI taxonomy): domain Eukaryota; kingdom Metazoa; phylum Chordata; class Actinopteri; order Characiformes; family Distichodontidae; genus Distichodus; species Distichodus sexfasciatus. The sequence continues at coordinate 10,847 of JAVGVS010000224.1, read as the reverse complement.
TGAAGGGACTGGAGCTGCAGCAGGAGTAGGGGCTGGAGGTGGTGCAGGTGTAGGGGCTGGAGCCGGAGCCGGAGCCGGAGCCGGACCCGGGGCTGGGGCACGAGTATTAGCCAACCGCGCTAACAGAAAAGGCAGCAGAATGTTGGCCAGGTTGTTGTTGTAGTTATAGGCAGAGTATGGCAATAATATCGGTTCACCACTGTGGCTCCAGAAATCCTTTAAATATAACACATTATGGGACAGGGTTAAAACAATGTTTACATATAACACACATATTTGCTCAAATATAACAATACACTCATTGACAATTTTACTGTTTAGATAGAGGTAAATCAGATAACTTCAAAAAATGGCACAAATGTTCGGTGCGTGTGGACCGACCTCATCACTCCATGAACGTTTCTCGCGCTCATGTTGATCCTCCGCCTGTAAAAATGTAAATATCAATCCTAACTCTTCAATCTATATTTTTAAAAAATCATTAGTTTTATTTCTGCGCTGGCTGTCTAAAAGGTTGAGTCAAATCTTATCAGAAACTGTTCAAATTCTCAAAGCCTTCAGACCTTGTTACTTTTAGACCACAGATTTGGCCAAAATTTTGACTGAAAATAAAAGGTATTAAACCTTACTGGAAGAGTACAAGCCAGTCCAAGAAGGCAGACTACAACAAGTACAAGTTTCATGTTGGTTTCACTGTAAAGAAAGTTCAGTTCATCATTAGGTTTTAAACTTCTTTTATGCATTTGCTGTCATTTCACACACACACACCCCCCGCACAAGCTCACCTTTAGTAGCAGGTCAAGAAGGCCAAATGCTCAAAGTAATATGTATCCTGCTTTATAAAGAGATTATACAATTACATCTGACCAATCAGAGCTTCAGTAATGATGGAATTTTGCAGTCAGTCAATGAGCGTATAGATCTCTGAAATGCTCTTCATTTAGCAATATGGATCTAGCATCAATTAGGAAACAAGGAGAGTTATAGGTCATTGGCTTTGCTGCAACTGAAGTGAATATTGTTGTAAGAAATTTTGAAATCTTTTGAAATAATGTCCATAGTTACACAATCAGTAAATCATATTCAAGACTAGGGTATTTCAAAGAAGACAGTTAAATCCCTTAAATTCTGTCTTTCAAAAGGAAGTTCAGTTTTACAGACATGAGTCATGTTAAATAAGATATGTGTAAATAGGTCTAGTGAATAATAGTGGCAAGTCTTACTTTGTTTACTTTTTATTTTTCTTGAACACCTGGCCTCTGACTGTTTTGTGACAACTGTGGATTTTCAGGAAGCTGATAGTTTACTAAATGCAACATAATTTTTTATTTCCACTGCAACACACTTGTTCAAATTGTACTATTGAGTCTCTGATGGTGGAACAATCTATAAAAAAAGGCATTTCTAAAAGGTAAACCCCATGAACGAAAGCTCAAGTTGACACTTTAGTCACATCTTGATTGCTCTATTTCAAAACTTTTTAATTGAGTTCTGAGGCAAAATTTAATGAACTTAGTAATGAATTTAATTTGTAATTATTGATTCAAAACCAAACAGTTTTGGATTTCGAATCAACTTACAGTTGGCAAATATCAAAATGTGCCATCAGCAAGTAATTTTTTACTCTACCTGTTCAGTTCAGCAATTGAACCAACTATTGGTCCTTGTCTCCAGTGAATTTTGAATGGTAAGAACAAAACTTTGAGTTTGACTTCATGGACTTGGATTTCTTTCCCCTTAAATTCTAACTCAGATTTTTCTGATACCTTGATAATATGAAGTCTGCACACATAACTATTTCTCTCAAGAGATAACTCATCATTGTTTTTCATTATCTTCCTTACAGAAGTCGGTTCGACTTTCTCTGGCAGGCTTAAGAATAAAGCAGAGGTTAGGTAAGAATGAACGTTATGAATCCAAAGGGAAATTTATTTCTCTTAGCATGCTCAGTGTAACATATTCACCAGGTAATAAATTCAGCTGGTCAATTGTGCGAAATAGCTTTAAAAGTTACAGTGCTAAAAAATAAACATATGCAATTAAATTAAAAGTCATAATAAAAAAAAGTGCTAGCAACAGATAAAATAACATACAATGAATTGACCACATTGAACATATATGTGTGATGATCAGTTTATATCACTTTTGCTGATACTAAGAGCAGTATTTGGTTGTTATTTTGAGTTTATGCACATTATCATTGCTCAGTTTATTTTAAGTAAACGCCTGAAGAACCTCTGGGATTGGAACCTATTGGGAGCTTCTGATCCTTAAAAATGAATCTCCTGAAAACCTTTGGAAGAAGCAGACATTTTTAGTTTCTTTTGGCAATTGGTAGTCTAACGGTTAGGTAGCCGGCCCTATGATCGTGAAGGTCATTGTTTCAAGTTCGAAACCGGTAAAGGTCCCACAGAGGTGCTCATGAGCAAGGTACCATCCCCAAGCTCTGCTCCCCAAGTGTTGCCAAAAAGCTGCCCACTGCTCCTTCACAGATGGGTCAAATACACTCACTTGAATTCTTCTTACTGATTGTTACGTGCTGGGGCACGGTGCCTCTGTGTGTTTGTAGTTTGTGGACGGTCCCTTCACATCCCCGACTCCTCCTCCTCGATGATGATTGGCCGATCGCTGGAACTCTGCCCCATTGGTTGATCGATGCCTCAGCACCCGCCTCCAGACCCATGAAGCCCGAGCGCGGCAGAGTCGCGGGAGCTTTGATGGCTGAATGTGGCGTCCGGAGACACTTAGTGTTGCGATTGTGTAACTATTTCGTACTTGTAAATAGCGCACCTTGTTGGTTCCCGACAGGTTTGGGTCAGGTTAGTTTCCATTTTGGTCTTGCAAAAGGTCCATTTCCTCATTAAGAGCCGTTTGTACAGTTTTCTTACTTCTGTACTGTACATACCATTTTCCTCCTCTATCGTTTTCCGGCTTGGAGCTCATACATTTACATTGCACTCACGTAGGTAATGTATATTGTCTAGACACACAGAGGCGGGCACCACCCTTGTAAGTTTTGAAAGTTTGTTTTTTGTAGTTAGGTAGTATAGTTACGTAGGGGTTTGGTTCGTATATGATTTTTCTTATTAGATAGGGGGAACACTTAGGTTAACAGATAGGCTTAGGGATCTTCTGTTTTGTTCTGTACATTTCTTTGGTGTCGTCAACAGACCCAGCCTATGTCTTTGTACTTGTGTATATTTATAGATAAAACATTTGTAAATATCCTTTATTTGGCGTGTGTGTCTGTTTCCACCGGTCCGAGCTGTGTTTTGGTTGTACGCATCATAATCCACAGATAAAGAGCCAATCCCGGGACGTAACACTGATTATGAACAGGTTAATATTTATATATGTTCACATATATGTATTTTAGAGAAAGATCACTCTATTTTTATATTTGCTCAGAATATTTTTAAATGTAAAATTACCATGCACAGCAGGATTCAAATATTAGATTTATATAATTCATATATTACCTTAAACATACAGTATATTAAACATCTGAAGCATGTTTTATTTCAAGCAGAGACGCACAGTACACTATAAACTTGCAATTCATTTATGTCTTTATTTCACAAAGTTAACAGATTCATGCACACATATATTGGCAAGTCAAGTATATGTAGGGAGTTCTCAGATGGGCTTATGGTGCAGGTGTTGGGGCAGGAGTGGGAGCAATTGCTGGGGCTGCAGTTGGTGCAGGAGCTGGAGCTGGTGCAGGTGTTGGGGCAGGAGTGGGGGCAATTGCCTGGAGCTGCAGTTGGTGCTGGAGCTGGAGCTGGTGCAGGTGTTGGGAGGGCAGGAGTGGGGGCAATTCTTTCTGGAGCACCAGTTGGTGCAGGAGCTGGAGCTGGTGGGAATGGTGGGAGCAGGAGTGGGGGCAGTGCTGGAGCTGCAGTTGGTGCTGGAGCTGGAGCAGTGCAGGTCCCAGGGCAGGAGTGGGGGCAATTGCTGGAGCTGCAGTTGGTGAGGAGCTGGAGCTGGTGCAGGTGTTGGGGCAGGAGTGGGGGCAATTGCTGGAGCTGCGGTTGGTGCAGGTGCAGGTGCTGGTGCAGGTGCTGGTGCAGGTGCTGGTGCAGGAGCTGGTGCTGGTGCTGGTGCAGGTGCTGGTGCAGGTGCTGGTGCAGGTGCTGGTGTTGGTGCAGGTGCAGGGGCAGGAGCTGGTGCAGAAGCTGGAACTGCCGAAGTATTATTAGCAAGCTTCAAGAGGAATGGAAGTAGAACGTTAAGAACGTTAAAGTTGTTAGGGCGAAATGGTGGAGGACGAAATGGTGCAGGGCGGAAAGGCGGTGGTCTTTGTTTGAAGTCCTGGAAAGGCTGTAAATACAAAAGATAGGGATGTTAAGTCAGTTTGAAACAATACACACAATTATAATCAGTCTTGGGGAAGCTTAAAGTGTAGCTTTTCAAGCTGCAGGCTACTTAGGTTTAAGCAAAGCTAAGCTATAGCCAAGAAGCTTAATATAGTATTTAGCTACACGGCAACATACTGAGAAAAAGTAGCTAAATACATTAAAGCTATTTCACAGCTACAGATTTTTGATTCTGTCTTGGCCAAGATGGAGACCATATTTAAACTATATCTTGCAGTTGCCAAGATCGTGTGGGCACAGACACCGCTGCAGCCATTTCAAGAGCCATCAGAAACACTTGCTAGTTGAAAATAAATATCTTTGTTAAGTGAGAAAAGTATATCTTTTTTCTTTTGTACATTATCTTTGTTGCATTTTGTTGCTAAAAAAAAGCAACATTTTAAAAGTAGCTTTGCTACAGACAAAAGTTAGCAGTGTACTTGTAGTTAGCTACTCCCCAACCCCACTATTGTGCATATTCAATTGTATGAAAACACACAGGACTGTCATGTATAACCTTATCTGAAAATAATAAATGTGATAGTAGAAAATCTGAGAATGAGGTGCTACTCACCTTGCCACCCCAGCGTTTCTCACGTACATGCTCATCGTCATTCTGCAAAAACAGGATGCTAAAAAATCAGTGCTATGCAATCAGATAAGTGGTAACTCTTGTTGTTGGTGCTTGCTCCTGAACATCAGCAAACTCAATGCAATGTAGCAGTTACCCTATTTCAATGATTAGAGTCTAAGTTAGAGATTCAAATAGAAATACAAGGACTTTTTAGGACTTACTGGGAGAGCATAGCACAGTCCAAAGAGACACAATACAAAGAACACAATCTTCATGATTTGTCCTGGAATCTCTCACTAAAAGGAAAAGAGTAAACCATTGACAACATAGCTCATCCATGCACAAATTATGAACCAACAAGGTCAACACTGTCCACAAAAATAGGGGTTATGATTCAATTACTGGATTCTGTGTGTTTTTAAAAAACCCGTTTGAGTTCGGAAAAACAGAACTTGGTCGTCAGTTTACCTTTAGCAGCAGGTAGGAAAATAGATGAATTCTGAAATCTCAAATCACAGATACATCAATGATTTGCGGCCTGCTTTATAAAGGGTCTTTTGGTCTACAACCAACCAATCCAGTTAGTTTAGGTGATGGCATATGAAAAGGGGAGGGATCCAGGTTGTCAGATTTTTTGCAACTTCATTACAAAGCATGTTTTGAAATTTTGAAAATTTATTGCAAAATCATAATCCACTTATAAATCTTGTCATTTAAGGCAGATGTCACACCTGAATGAAAATGAGTCAAGTTAAATATGATCCTTGCATGAATGTGTTTCTATTCACAACCAAATTTGTTTTTTACACTGACTCAAATTGTTAGCTAGAAGAATTTCCTAATTCCCCCCCCCCCCAAACTTCCAGTGTGAGTACCTCACATTTGAAAGCATGCCTGACTTTTTCCTGGCACTATCACTCAAAAAATAATGCTTTGGGTAAACTCTATTGAATTGCGGACAGGTACAAGTTATTTTAACTTAAAAAGATCACTTTGAAAGGACATAGACACCTTTTGTTGAGAATACACAACCAAATTAAGTTAAACCTAATAAAAACAATAGTATATTTTTCAAGCAATTATTTTGCATTTACTTGTATCATGTTCTGTAAAAATAAGTATTATTTACATGTGCTTAAAGTATTTATATTTACTTTCATGTATTATTATTATTGTTATTAGTAGTAGTAGTAAGAAGAAGTTTAATAACAATAATAGTAGTAGTGATCATTTGATTAACTGTTATAATAGCATTGGTCTATAATATGACATGGATCAAAGTCTGTACACATAAATGTATTAGATACAACTTAATTTTCAAAACTGTTAATCGTTCTGTGTAATATGTAATATATGTAGTAGAATAATGTAATAGAGGAGAAAAACTTTATTTGTGGAAAACATTCTTAACATCTGAAAAACGTCAGGCAACACATCTCACATTTCAGGAAGAAAAAAGTGTAGTGGCAGTGAAGATAAGTGCATAGATAGCAATGGGAGTGCCCATAATGTTGATTCTGTAGTTTGTAATATTTCAGTAACTTTGCCCTGGGTGATACTATAATGCCACAATGTTTATATTTCCACATTTCAAAAAACAAGAAAAAGAAATAGAAGAGAAAACATGCTGGTTAAAATCATTTGCACTAGAAACTTTTCACTGAGTTATACAAATATTTGTACAAGTTTAAGGTGTGTTCCTCGATTATAGATAAAAAGAACTATAAAAATGTGACATGAACAGAATCACTGTAACCAAACCATAAACAATTCCACTAATTTAATACTGTGCTTTAGAAGTCCATAAAGACGTCTATTGAGTTCAAATATCAAAAACCAGAACCACAGAGTTCTCATCCAGAAGAAAGGTATCTCAACAGAACAGGGAGCAAAAGCATTTACAAATGTTAAAGTTTGAACTTCTGGACCTAGGAAATTAAACTGAAGGACTTTTTTTTGGTTAATCACTGAGTGTTAGCCAACCACATGTGTCATTTAAATAATATGTCCATTATGAGATTATAGTTAATGTTTACTGAAATTATATAAATGCTTTTGCAAAATTAACGCATTAGGTTTTACCCAATACATCTAGCAATGTTAACAAGCTATTTAATGTCATATGCATGACAACTTTGTTCAGTTAGACCAGATAAAAATATTCTTACCTGTCCTCCTAGTTCCAAACCAAACCCTTGCAAATCTAGTTAGAGAGAAAAAGTAGGAATAAACTTTCTCTGTAAATGTTAAAACATGTCTTATGTACATTAAAGCGTCAAATTTAGTGTATTCACGTAAAAAGGTTTTGATACAATGATGGAGCAACGCAAACTTGCTCATTAGCAAAAAATCATGAAATAAAATGGGGGTGGGAACTGCTGTATGTAGGGGAATGAGGTTAGGAAGGCTGAATCATGTTTCGTTTAGCTAGCTTAACATGCTATTTTATGTTAAACACATACACAAAACAGGCAATAGCAGAGATTTATTCAGTATATAATTATATGTATATATTATCATGTTATTTGGAAAAAATATATATTTAAAAATGTTTTAATTATTCATATATTTGAACAGCGCGTGAAAGTGCCGCCTCTTCGCTTCCTGCCCGCCGGCCGATGTTCGTCCCGCACAGATAAGTTTAGTTTTCGTCATATCCAGATGGTCACTTCGTCGTGTCGAGTAGACTGAACGTAGATGTTCTTAAATTAAGCTCTTAAAGTAAGCTATGTCCACTCAAAGTAATCAAGTTAGAGTGTAAGCCAAATGTATTAAATGCGTTAAACACTAAACATTCGCGTACAGAGACAAAATTCTATTCATTACCGTTTCATGTAGGCGATTTTCTTCAGTAAAATGAACACACAATGAATTTTTTTTTTTTTTTTTTTTGAGCGGTTGTGGCCTAGTTTAGGATACCTGCAACTGGAAAAAGAGGTTGTGGTTTCAAATCCTACCTACCCAAGTTGCTCCAAGGAAACCGTCCTTGTAATTAGATAATGTGAGTCTGGTTAAGAGTATCTGATACAAGACTCCAGTGTTGAGTGTGAATGTACAAGAGAGGTGGGTACTTAATCTAATGGTCTGGGACTGCTGGACAGGAGGTCTATAATCCAGTGGCAGGCAGGTTGTAAAAGACCTAAGTCAACGAGTGACCACTCTATTTGGCATCAATGTGGTAAAATCTGAACTTGCATGTTGCAGGGTGTAAAGCAGTGGAGCAGTGGATATTCTGTAGACCTGTTTGATCTGTAAACATACTGGTGTGGGTCAATAGTGACTGGGAGGCTGGCTTTGATGTGTTGCAGGACCAGTTGTACACTTAATCCTAACTGGAGTACGTGCCACTTGACCTCTAATGGTTGGTTTCTTTAGTAGTGGAATGATCATGGTGGACTTCGGGCAGGACGGGATGGTGGACTTAGACAGAGACCTATACATTATAAACAGAGACCTCCGACAGCTTATCTCCATCTGTCCTGTTACTCAGAAGCCTGTCTTCCATGACTCTAAACATATCTCATATCACTGTGAAGTTGTGGTAGGTAGGTAGTTGGTGTTGGTTACATAGAAATGCTGGGGCCATCAGCAGTCATGTTGTGGTTGTGTAGTTGGCAATGTACTAGATGCCTTGCCATAGTCACTGTTAACAGGTCCTTTTTGCCATCAGCTTTAGATGACTCTCTAACTGTTCTGTAAAGGGCTTTGTTGCCAGACCTGAAGGCTACATTGCATTGCTCTTTTTGTCATCTAGGGCTATTGGTTGGGGTACACCCAGATATGTGACCCAGTCTGCCATAATGAGTCGGAAGTCGGCGTTCTATTTATTTAGATACGGGCCGATTATGTTGAAAAACATCAAAAATATCGATTTTTCTTTTTTGGAGACCAGATTAATTTTGAAGACCTTTTCTTTCATATAAGACCAAAAAAGAAAAATTGATATTTTTGATGTTTTTCAACATAATCGGCCCGTATCTAAATAAATAGAATGCCGACTTCCGACTCATTACGGCAGATCGGGTCACATATGTTTTCTGATAGCGACAATGTAAGCATAGTTCATTGATGTGTACATTGCCTTGCTTCTCAAAAATCTCAGTCCTGTCATGTAGCTGCATGGATGCTCCTTCAGACCATGTTTAAACAGTCTATGTGGAGGTTTAAGCTCTCCTCCTGAGGGGGTGTTGAAATCAAGAGTCTAGATGAATGATTTTACTAGCATAAATGATGGAACAGTTTAGCCTGACAGCAATTCTTGATATTTGAGTAGGCATTGTTCAATGTGTTTCCCCCCTGGCTGCACATTAGATGTGCTGGTGAAATATAGCGAGAACTACCACTGTGTGGTTGAAAACACCAGCGGATTCGGGGTGGGTGTTTTGGTGTAAGTTAATAGCGTCACACAAGTAGCCTACAGCTATGCTAGCATTAGCTTCCAACTGTAACTGTACCTAAGGTAAGTAGAAAGGCCTACAGTTGATTGTCAGATATTACAGGTCGGCAGAGCAGTGATTCTTTGTGATCATTGCGTTGGTATTTATGCAGTATATATATATATATACAGTATACAGTATTTATACAGTATACAGTACAGTATATATATATAAAAAATGGGCAAGGAAATTTTTCTAGAATCGAAGCTCTGCTTGTATTTCACACGGACGCTTAAAAGTGACACACAATGTTTTCAGACAAGACCTGATCCCTCTGCATGTGAAAGTATTCGTGAGATGTTCCATGCACTAAAACAGAAGTAAATGCATATGAACACATAAAAGAAATTTTTCGCGATGTAAACATGCGCACTGTGTTAATGACAGTACGCCTGAACGCCATTACTCGCTAAAACGCTCCAGTTTGGTCAAAATGTCCAATTTATTACAGACACAAACCATATTTTAGCTGATAAATAACCACAATAACCAGCGTTCTACTCACAATTCTGCCGTTTATTTAGATTTTCCATCATTTATTCTGGAACGCGCGCCCAGCGCTTCATTGTGACGTGGCTCCGGGGCACGTGCAGAGGATTGTAGGAAATGTAGTTCTCTGCAACAGCAGCTCATTTTATAGGCCAATCTGGTTCAAAATGACAAACTTCCGTATTTCATTTTCAATTAATAATTTATTTTTTAAATTTTATAATCTTATAGTGTAATCAATAAGAAAGAGTAAATATTTATATGTCTAAACAAACAATTTTTGAGAACAAATAATTTAGCATATAAGTGTGTGTAATTGTTACATTGTTTTAGTTAGGAAAACAGTATTTAAATCAAGCATTTCCTTAAGCATAACAATAATCTCAGTCATGTATTCAGATATTTTAAAGCATTATTTTATGTTTAAAAGAAGACTGTGACTGTGATTTGTATCGGTATCGGCAGATATCGGAATTTACAAAATTTACAAGATTCCCCATGGATCAGTTCGATAATTACATTGCTCAGGAGCTAAAAAGACTTTCTACTTCTGGGACCAGATGTACATAACAGCTTTCTTGTATTAGCATTACAGCAATGGAAAGTAATGCCACCTATGCTACGTACTGAGTAGATGATGCTTAACTTCTACTTCCACCAGGTTTGATATATTTTTGTCCTTGATTTTGAGAAAACCTGTATTTTTTTGTCCAAACATTTGCTTTTTGATGTTAGGTTTTTTTTCTGGACCACCATTTATATTTATGGATTCTTGTTTTTAATCCTCTGCGTTGTCATTCCAGCTTTGCTAAACCATTTAGCTCTAACCTGCTTAAACTTTCTTATATGACTTCTGACAGCGTATGATCATTAAGAATAATCATAATCACTACATACTTGCAGTATATTATTTTATTTTAAAAATGCACCAAAATTACAGTCATTCTCAATTGTCTGCTGGGTTTATTTGCCAGTAGGGGCAGGAGCAGGAGC